>CM077468.1:23636709-23915294 GCA_039654755.1 Calcarius lapponicus
TTTCAGTTGTTCACTGCTGGATGAGATAAAATACTAGACCAGGGCTGAGGCTGGAGTCATCACTTCAAAAAGAAGCAGTGATACACACTGAAGAGATACAGGTATGCAGCCATATATCTCGGAGTTAAGTATGCAAAGTTCAAAAATCTGCATAGATCTGGATCTTTGTGATCTGCATGACATGAAGCTGGGGAAAAACACAGTCTTGGAAAGCAAAAATTCTATGGTGAGCTCTTTTTCCTACTGCTGTGAACATAAGTTTCATGTCTGGATTTAAATAGGCATTACTCGTTATGCTAACACCAAAGAGCAGAATATTCTTGCCTAAGCTTGTATTTGCCATCTTTCAGTCTCAGTATGAGTGTGGTGTGGGCCATTGTGTACAGCCTTGAAAGGCATGGAGGTTATGGATTTATGGAAAGGGGATGTTTGTGACCCCTCATGGGAAGGGTGTTTCAAAGGGTCTCTGCAGGCTATACCAGTCTTACTGACCTTCTGATTTTACTCTTGATGAAAAGTGCTTATAACCAGTAGTATTATATAGAGTTTGGCAGTTCAAGTGGCAATAGGAATCCTCAAAAAGCCTTGATTTTGTTTGTTAGCACCTTTTAGACTAAAGTGTTCTCAATATTCTGTGCTAGAACATCACCTGACACTGAGATCACACACAGAAACCACGCTTGATTTCCAGGACGCTGTAGACAGCGCTCTTTTTGTTTTTCAGATGGTGCTCTTTGCTATCACTCACAGATGGAGTGCTTTGCAAAGCAGATCTACTCACCTGCTGGGTAGGTGGGTATGGCATGGGGAGGGCAGCTTGGGCTGACTCCTCTCTCTTCTTGTAGATCTGGCTATTGTTTCTGTTGTTTGAATACCACACCTGAGTCCATTTTCATGTTGCCTGAGGACAATATATACACTGCAGCACTTGCTGGTTTAATTTCAAGTGCCTGTTTACCCAAGGCAGTGGATGACAGGGAGGAAGGAGTAACAAGTGCAGCAGATGGCATGGCAGTGGTAACATCCTCTTGTCCTTTCCCTCATCAGTTAGTTAGTCAAGACAAGCTCCTGATGCTGGGAGCGTGTTCTCCTAAGCTGGCTGCTGGCACACGGATAATGCACCCTTCATCTCTGTCCAGAGTAAAGCCCTGCTGTTTGCAATACTTTAGGAACCTCCAACATATGCAAACATCTTCCTCTGTTTTGTTTTTTTTTTCTGGTGGCTGTTTACTGTGGATTGCAGCAAGCAAAATTAATGCTGTCTTGGACACAAACCGTAAATTGCTGCTGATGGCAGTTCTTGGGGCTGCTGAAGGGTTGCAGAGGGCCATCCATTTTCCTGGTAGCTTCTGAGGAAATTCTCTTACTCAGTTGCTGGTGTCCTCTAAAAAGAATGGATCTGACAAAAAAACAAGTCATTCAGAAAGTCCAGGAAAGTCCATCTTTCTGTGTATGTATCATTTGGCCCAGAACCAGATATAGGATAGAAACTGGCAGTGCCTAACTGAACTGTTGAAGTATAGTGCTTCATGTTTGAGGTTTCCAGGATATTTTGAGCATTTATAGTCTGTAACCCTTCTTGCATGTGAGTTCCTGAAGTCTTTGGCTTTTGACACAGTATAAATTCATCCTTTGCCTTAGCCATTGTGAATAAGGCGGAAGCAAGACTTTCTCACTGCTTTCTCCTTTGCCTTCCTTTCTGCCCCCTTTCCTCTCAAAACAGAGTGACAGAGATCATGGGGAGCCAGACTGTCCTGTAAATCTTCCTGTATCTCCTTATAATGGAGGCATCTCTGATTTGATTTTCATATAATAATAGAGCTTGGAAGGGAGCTCTGGTCAAGTGTTCCAGTAGCCTGCTTAAAGCAGGACCAACTTTGACTAGTAGATCTTTTAAGTACAGAGCTGCTGTTTCAACTTTACAGGACCTTTTAAACATAAGCATTTAAAAAACAGGCAGGGTTACAGTGACTGCCCTTGTGTTCAGGGTGAGTAAAAGCCCCCAGCATATGAATGTCATTTTGTTAAACATCATAAACTGATTTCTGCTACCTTGCAGCAAGTGGAGAAAAGGTTCTTATCTATGACAGAGTCAAATTTATGCAGAGCGAAGGGATCCTAAATTGCTGTAGGGCTGTGATCCTCACAAAGCCCTGGGAAAAATTACATGCTCGTTTCTTAGAGGCCAAGAAAAGTGGAGTTGATTGATATATTTGTGGGGTAATCATTAAGTGCCTACTGTTCAGTGTGTCTTGCACTTTCAGATTAACCTGGGCTGAGGTGTGAATTCACAACCTCACAGCTGGGGCTGCTCTGGAGCTTGCTGAAACCCTTGTTGCATCACCAGAGAGGTACTTGTAGATATCAGTGACTGCCTCTAGGGACATACGGCATGCTAGAGGAGAAAAGGATCCCTCTGATAGTAACACTGTCTGAATTTTTATTAGGAGAAGGTTGATGTGACTCTTAGGAACCTAAGGTTAATTGAATTTGTGATTAAAACCGGCCAGAGCTCATTACTTGGATGTGTGGCAAGTTTGCTATTGGAATATGTAAGATTGTTTTGACCCAAGTTGTGCCAGAGCATATGAGTGGAAACACTAAAATCTGAATATCCAGATACCAGATTATCTGAATACCATAAGCTGTCCTAAGTGCACTTGGTGGGATATCCTGTCTGGGGAGAGCAAACAGGGCTCTAATTCCCCATCAGGGCAGCTTTGCTGGTGACAGCAGCTGTGAGTTTGGCAAAGAAGAGGGGCCACCAGGTTTTGTGACCCTCTGTCTCCAGAGAGCACTGTTCTGTTCTGCAAGCTCACCCCTACTCAGAATACTTTGCAGAATACTCTTTTTCACCAGAGCCACTGTCAGTGGCGGTTTGTTGCCACCCGATGATACTGTGCAGTCATGTGTACCTGATTAGGGCATACACCAAGCCCAGTTTTGCTGAATGCCATAAAAGTCAAACTGTAAATATCCCCTTGCTCAATGTTTCATGTAGCCTTTTCCCTTCTTGTGTTTAGCTGGGAGAATTCTTTTTTCCTTTTAAGTTTGGGTAGTTTTTTTGTTGGGGTTTTTTGAGATTCAGGGTAACAGGTGCTTTGCTGGCTCTCCATCATTTCATTACCATCTTCTCTAAACGCTCTTTCTTTCTCTCTATAAACAAAACTTCACCAAGAGAGTGTGCCTCTGTGCACTTAGGTCCCAACTCTCTCCCTGATGTGGCCTGGATTTGAGCAGCTTCTCCCACTGGTTTTCCAGCTTTAACCAAACTGACACTTGCCCTGATGGCAGTGCAGTGTCAGTGAGATTGATTAAACAATTACAGGAATTAACAACACTAGGAAGGAACTAGAATGCCATGGGTCAGCACCTTTCTGTAGGCTCAGACAGTCTGTTTTCTCTTTCCTTATTGAGTAGATCTACTGCCTTCTTTTTTTCCCCAGTAAGAAAACATAGTTAGGACTAATGTTGTGTTTATTGTTGTAGTTTTCTTTGACTGTGGCTGGAGAAATTAACACAAACCCCCTTTGGACAAAACTGCTTGTTCTCAGGATAGCTGCCTTTTTTTCTCAGTGGGCTGAGGCTACAAGTTGTTCATCTGAAGCACCAGAAACTGGGTGCAGGCTCATGTTGGTGGCACTGACAGAAAGCCTAGCCAGGAAAATCAAGTGGGTGGCCTCATTCCTTTTGAGAACAATGGGAAATGGCAGCCATTTCTGAGTGAAACAAGAGCTTGCTGTGAAGCAGACAAATGCTGGATGTAGAGTACTCCAATGCTGAAAAAAAGAGATTTTTCCTTGGGGAAAGCAGGTTGCAGAAATTGCCCACCAGTCTAGTCAAAAGCTACCTACCCTTAAAACAATCCAATTTGATGTAACCTTTTCATGACATCCTTCAAGTTGTAGCAGAGCAGGTGGTGTAAAAGTTTCTATTGCATGTTATGCCAGGTAGAACAATAAGATACATTTCAGGCCTCTAAATTTCCTCTAAGTTTCAAGCAGTGTCACATTAGAAGCTAATTCACTGCTCTGATTGCAAGTTCTCACTTTTTTTTATGTGCACAAACTGTGGCAAGTGATGTGAGGCTGAACTGAAAATCTTATGCATAAGTCAGGGCATCAGACGATGTGTAAAATTTGATTTTAACTTTAAAGCTGAGAAGTCTCCTTTACACTAGTGTTGCTTGGTATTTTTTTCTTAAGCTTGAAAATTGCCTTCTAAAAACCAAACAGCTGCCTTTTCCTGGTGAGAGGTTGTTGTGGGTCATGGGAGCTGGATCCCACCAATCTCCTCTGCCCCAGTACTGCACTGGCCAAGTGCTTGGATGCAGGGGATTGCTTTGCACTGATTTCCTTTTACCCAATTATGCTTTGCGGGATGTTCAACCCAAGGAACGTGGCTGAACGAAAGAGGAAGCCCAAGTTTTCCAAGGAAGAACTGGACATTCTGGTCACTGAGGTGACCCGAAATGAAGCCATGCTGTTTGGGAGGGAGACAATGCGTCTATCCCATGCTGACAGGGACAAGATCTGGGAAGGCATAGCCAGGCAGATCACATCAGTCAGCCAGGTCCCCAGGTCTGTAAAAGACATTAAACACAGATGGGACGACATGAAGAGAAGGACCAAGGACAAACTGGCACTCATGCAGAGGTCCCTCTCCAGGCCCGGCAGCGCCGGGCAGCCCTCAGCCATCGTCCTGACCGCCCATGAGAGAGCCATCGAGTCGGCGCTGCATTCCTCCCACCAGAGGCACGGCCGCAGGAGAGCGGATCTGGACCTGACAACGAGCTGTAAGTATCACTGCCTCAACACCTCTTTGTCTCATGCTTGCATATCTCAGTTTGACACCAGAAGAGCACTGTGTGTTGTGTGAGATGGCTGGGTTACCTGTCCTGCTGTGGTTGGTTTCTGCTCTGGTGGTTGTTGAGATGGATTGCTTCCAATATGCTCTGTGGAGTGTTGAGATGGATTGCTTCCAAGTTAAGGTCATCTTTACGTACTTGTCTAGTTCTTTTCCATACTGTCATCTGAGAGTACGTAATGAATTATGAGTATGAATTAATCCTACAAGTGAGGGAGAATGTGTAGTCGAAGTATGACTGCCTCCAGTCTGTGGAAAAAGTGCTTGTAAAGGATTAGGATATCTTCACCCTGATAAAACAGCAATTCTACCAAACTGAAAGGCATCTGCCTGTTGCCGATGGATCACTTCCAAGAGAGCTTTGGGGGGGTCTCAGTGATCACTGGTGTTCATTGCTGAGGTTGGGCCACTAATGATTTCTCTGTAGTGGTCTGAAGGATCAGCATGGACACTGTGAAAAAGGTAGACAATAATGACTCCTTCTTCACTGGTTCTAAAGACACTGCTGGCCCTGCTTTTGAAGTTAATCTTCTTACACCACAATTCTCAGACACCTTCCAGTGCTAAACCACAAGCTTCTTTGTGCAGGTTCTTTCCATAGTTTTGTACACAGTTTGCTTTTGTGGCGGTGCGGCTTCTTGTTTGTGAGCTTTTAGGGATACAAAGGAGAGAAGGAGATGATAGCTTCTTGGGAAGTGAGTCCACTGACACCTCATGGGTGGCGCTGTGCTACCACACTAGGTCTGATCTCATATCTGAAATTGTTAGTGGAAAAGCAAGAACAAAATCTTCCAGAACTGACAAGGTGGGACTTGGTCATTCTTTGCATCTATCTTGGAAGCCAGTTGCACTATTTCAGGGGTAAAAAGAACACAGGTTATACAAGGAAATAGTGGGGAGCTGCACCAGGTGAAACCTTGTCTCTTCTTACTCTTCACATGCCTGTACCCGTGAACTGGCGCATCACTAGATATTTATCAGACTGATTATAGTTTTTCTGTGGCATTTTGCTTTAGTTTTGATTTTGCATTAAGTGTATTTGCCTGATTAACATAAAAACTCTTTTGCTGCTTTGTCTGATTGCCTCATTGTCTCAGTGATGCCAAGCCACGTAGTGGCTTTGCAGAACACACTTTGAGAGCAGCAAATACCACATCTACACTCTTCTTAGTGCAGAGGATGTAAGAAGTGATGGAGGAGCAGGATTTTTACATGGGAAGTCTGTGTCCCTCTAGAATATTTGTGCTAGCTACCTATGGGTTTGGGGAAGAGAAGTCATTGCTACTGTCTGAAATGGATTCATATTGTAGTAATGAACAATGCTCTGTACAGAATACCACAATTGCTTGGGTTCACCCACTCTCAGGTTTCTCATGGCTAAGCTTGTCACACAGATGCTAACATTGCATGTTGAGTTAGGCATCAGAAGCTACAGGCTTGTCTGAACTGGCAGGCTGGGGGGAGGGGAAAACCCTTTTTCCAGATTCTTTGAAACAGAAGCCAGTGTTGAGAGGGATTTCACATTAATAATTCATGCTTCCTCTTCTGTTTAAGCTGATGAAGATGAAGAGATGCCAGGCACTTCTCAGGAACACCACTTCTCTTCGCTGCCAAGGGCTGGTGCAGATGTCAGTCCGTTCTCCAGGCCCTCCTTCCTTCGCTCCTCTTCCTCATCAGAGCCCTCGGAAGCTGCCAGCCAAAGGCAGGACCTGCGCTGTCCATCCCCACGTGCCACCGCGGCCTGCAGACCCCCGCACCCCCGCACAAGGAGCCCGCCCCTCGCCAGCTTCGACCGCCAGCTTCTCCATTCCCATGCACAGCAAACAGACCTGTTCAGGCACTTCTGCCAGGAGCTGGTGGCCATTCACAGGGACATGGCACATAGCATGCGTGCCGTCAGCCAGAGCGTGGCTGACCTCACCAGCCAGGTCGGCCAGATGTGTCAGACACTGACAGAAATACGTGATGGGGTCCGGGCTTTCCAGAGGATACAAGATCCTAGTGCCATGCCAGGGTCCTGTCTGCAAGCAGCTTGCTCTAAACAGCCCCCTGAGCCCAGTGCAGAGTCTAATCAAAACTCTCTTAAACTGACTCCTGCACGGGCCACCAGGTCACGAAAAAGAAAACATCATTTTTAGTCAGTTTCATATATAGTAAAGAAGGATGCCCCTTCCTGAGCTGCTGCATGTTCACATGGCTTCCCATGTGTATCACTATTCTGTGATAGGGTCAACAGCTGACCCAACCCATCTGTCCCCCCTGCTGGCTAACAGAGCAGTATGAATATGGCAGCTAATTGTAGGACTGGCCCTCTGCAATGGCAAAGAGTAATCTCAAATACTGTAGAGCTTGGAATGTAGGACATCTTTGGGTTCATAGAGATTAAGAGTTCTCACTGTCTTCCCCATGCTTTAAATGCTATATAAACTAAGAGATGCAATAGAAATCATTATCTGGATATCTTCCCATGCCTGTGAAATATTTTTTACTGAAACAGCATGCTACAGAGAACCCTTTGTAATCAACTCACAAATTTATTCCAATACTGCATTCCCATCATCTTCCTCAATATTAGTATATGCAGTATGTGCAGAAACACAGACTTATTACGATAAAAACTCTTACTGATCATTGCTTTTTCAGCAATAGTGGGCTGTCCGGGGCTTACTGTGACTTACACACAGCTTTGGGGAGAGGAGTGTAAAAGCAGAGCTTGTGCAGGGAAGGGAAGAAGGCATGATTCTGAGGACAGGTCTGAGCAGCAGGGGATTTTAGACTGCTGAAAAGGGTTGCAAAGGCATAGGCCTTTGCAAGGATCCTGCAGTGCCACATGCACTTGTGTTAAAGAGTTCAACTTTTGTGTTCTCCAGTCTGAAACCCCTGCCTTTCACAATTGCAGTTAAAATGCAATTATTTCATCATATGACAACATTTAAAGATAATTGTATCATAGTATTTTCTTGAATGTTTTCAAATCTTCAGTTTTGAACGACCTCACCTCTTCAAAATGTGTGAGACTGAACAGAAACCAGAAAATATGTAGAGCCTGCTACTTATATCAAGCCAGTTTGGTTTTGTTTTACTGTAATTCTGTCAGCTTCAGTACAGTTACTTTGCACTTAGTTTTATTTAGGGTGGGATCTGTACTGTGTTTTCCAGTCATGAAGAGTTTACAGTCTGAATTCACAGCTACATAAGTTAAAATCTTACACACATTGATTTTATACTGCTTTTTTCCCCCATATAGATGCAAGAAAGAGCTGTGTTACAACATTTGAATTGCTCTAGAGCTGTGTGAGGTTCCTGTATAAAACACTGATTCTGGAACTAGGCTTTGATAGTGTCACTTTGGGTGGTGATCATGTGGTAGCTCTTTTATAATATGTCTGTTTTCTCCTTAATTTTCACCTCTGCATCTAGCATGCTGCCCCCATGTCTGGAAAAACCCAGACCATTATCCTGATTACTTCAGCAGGGAAAAGGGTCAAGATGTTAAACACACAGCACACCATGCTTTGCAGGCTTTTCTGCTGTATTTGGAGGCTGGTTGCAGGACACTATTCCAGTTAACATGAGTGTGCCATCATCGTGCCATGGCTGGGCTACAGACTTGGCAAAAAAGTTACAGAAACTTCTGTGAAATTGAACTTAGGCAGCACGGTGTAGCGGAAGGATGGCTTGTTTTGTGTGGTCTTCAAGGGTCATCTTTAGCCTGTCTGGCCTCCTTTCAAAGTATAGTGCACTAGCTTCTTTCCTGAAAAGTCCATTGTATATCTGCTGTGTCAGGCATTCATGACATGCTTTTCCTTTTTTTTTTTTTAAGATGTTCTGTAATTCTAATTCAAGTAATTTATTTTTAGTGGTGCAATAAAAGATTGCTCAAGGAAGTAGTGGTCTGGCAAGGAAAAAAGCCTCATTCCTGAGGAATGACCCAACTGGTTTCATTCAGAGGACATTCCCTTTAGTGCTGGTGCCAGACCAGGGCAGAACTTGCTCACCTTCCACTGAGGATGTCCTTTTACTTCTTTTGAAACATTTGTATTTTGCAAAAGTCACAGCCTCTCTTCAGATGAAGGGGAGGTTGGGAAATCTGACAGAAGTGCATCTAATTTATGAATCAGAAAAAAGGATTATATGTTTTAAAGGCTTTCTGAGTCAATATCATGCTGCTGCTATAAATTAATATTAGTATTTTATATTTTTATAATATTTGGAATCTACTGATGCTCTTCCATGGGTATAGCGGTAAGATTAGCTCCTTTGATGTTGTCCAGGGGGATCACTTCTGGGAACCCTCAGGTCTGCAAAGGAGGAGACTCCTGCAGGTGCTGGGCACTGGAGGGAGTTAACATTATTGCTGCCATCAGTTTGACCACACAGATGTATTTACAGAGAGCATCCTGGTGCAGGTTGCACAGCCCTTAATGCAAATCCCCAAAGGCTGGGTACTGGTCAGGAGAAAGGACTTTTTACGATAAACTGCCTGATGTCTCCCCTAGTTTCCTCTGTGGACTATTACAGATTGGCCAGATCTGGGGACATGTCTCCTGCCCTGTGTAGACCCCTCGGTGGAGTGGCTTTTCTGTACTGGCTCTCAAAGGATACTTCTTCCTGCACCTATCATGTTAACTGGCTGTTGAAGTAAGTGTCTGTGTCAAAGCAAACTACTGTGCTCAACCCTAGTATCTCCATGTCTTGTACATGCTGAAAAAAATCTCTCTTTAAAAGTATTTTTACTAAGAATTCAATAAATATATAACACTTTTAACACAGCTGCTGTTGAGTCGTTTGTTTCTCTCTACAATTTTTGCCTGAGCTGGTAACTAGCCTGTCACAGGTGTGCCTCTCCTGGAGACACTTGGCATCAGAGCACAGAGGCAGGGTTTACAGGTATGGCATCCCATGGCATCAGCCTGGGCTAGTGGCTGCTGTCTTCCATGGGATCTCCTGCCCTGGCTCTGTGCCCAGAGTCAGTTTGGGAAAGGCCAGTGGCTATGGAGTGGCAGCAGGAAGCCATGAGGCAAGTCCAGGGCAATAGTGGAGAGGAAAAGGGGAGAAGCCTGAGCTTTCCTCCAGCTGCAGAGATCTCCTCCATCCTCACTGTCTCTTTGGATCCTCTCCGGAGGCTCTGTTCCCTCCAGGGGAGGAATGATCCCAGCTGCAGAAAAATAGCTTGGCATTTTTTCTGGGCATGCTCACTTCCCATCCCAAAACTTGGGAATTTGGTGTCCTGAGTGGGCTGGGCCTTAGTAAAAATGAAACAATTATTTTTATTTGCTGCTATCTAGAGACTCTGTGGGAAAGGTGGTCCTGCAGAGCAAGGAGCTGTGCCTCTGACAGCTCTGGGGTGATGCCAACCCCAATAGCTGCAGATGGGTCGGAAGTGGTCTCCATTGGTGCTGTTTGGTCCCGAGTGGCCTGGTCAGGAACTGTGGTATTCTGGAGGCTGGCCTGTCCCAAGGACTAGCCAGGACATGAAATGATGGATTTGTGACTGGTGGCAATGCCTCTCTGCAGGACCAGGTGCAGCTGAGGGTGTCTGGGTCTGCTGAAGGAGCAGTATTACTGCTCCTCCTCTCAGGATCACAGGATCCTCCCTTGGGAAACCTGCTCTGCAAGCAGGGCCTTGCCCATCAGTATGCAGTGCTGGGGTCAGCCTAACCGTGCCTGTCCTGGGTGTCCAAACCAAGGTAGCTTCCTTGCTTCAATCCAGATGGAGTATTTGGCATTGGGAAGGGGATTGGACACTCTGCAGCCTTTGCAGGAAGGGCAGGGTTTTTCAGGATGTGAACACTTTGGCCTTGGGATGTATGTCAGTGAAGGCTGATCATGCAGTCTCTCCTCAGCAGGTGGTTTGTGCCCCTGGTTCACCAAGCTGGCTGCACTTTTGTGGAATGATTTTCTCCATCCTTGGAAAGTATCTGCCTCTCAGCTGTGGTGTGCAGTGGCACTAAGTGTCTCAGACCAACAGTTGGAATGTGGGGTTTATGCAGTCCTTTGTAACCCGTGTCTTTTGTGCCTCTGGAGAAACTGGAGCCTGGGGCTGGGCAGCACTGATTGAAAACTGTGTCTTCTGTGTGGATGATCTCATCCCATTTACCTTACCTCAGGGAAGTATCACAGATGGAAAGCTTCCTCACTAGGAGTGTAAACCACTTGCTAGCTGGGTGCAGCTGAGAAGAAACATGTTTGTGACTGGATTATCCCAGAACTCTCTGCTGGGGGCTTCTGATGAGAGTGGCTGTGCCAGTGGCTGCAGGAGGCTGGATGAGCAGCCAGGTAGCATTTGCTGCAGTGTTGCAGCAGTGCTGCAGCTCATGCCCTCCTGCCTGTACTCTCCTCTCAGCTCCCTGCTGCTCTAGCAGGTGGCCAGAGCCACAGGATGCAGGCAGCAGAACTGAAGGATACACGGACAGAAACGTGGAGGGCTGTAGAAGCAGAAGGAGAGCAGTGAACAGAAAAAGCTCATGATTAACAAAACACTTCATAATAAAGTGAGCCCTGGTGGGAATAGTTAACTTCCCATTCAAAACTGTATTTTCCTCATCTCACTGTCAAATACAGTTTACTGAAAATGCACTAGACCATCCTGCCACTGCTGCATGAATTCCTTGGTGCCACTGGCTGTGGATGTACAGGTCATGTGCGTTATATTAAGGATCTCTGAGTGACTTTAGGTTAGTAAATCTTCACAGGGGCAGCATGATCTGTTGTGGATGGTGGGATACAGAGCAGGGTCTCTCCTTAGCTGGTGCTAGGAAGCATCCTGACATTTTGCTTGGACTGGAGAGAGCATCCTCTATCATCTCCTATGCTGCAAGGCATCAGCACATTGGTCTGTCTCAAGGGTTGTGGATCTCATGGCTGGCTGAAGGCCTGATACACCTTTTGAGTAGTGATAGCTAACACACAAAAGCAATAGCCTGACAGCTGTGTGCTGTTGCAGGACCTCCTTCCCACGCCACTGGTCCAGGTCTCTCTTCCTTCTCAAATACACAAACTGGTACTTCAGAAGTTCCTTTGTTTTGTGATCAGAAGTAAGTAAAGGTTAAGAAAAGCCAATGTTGGCAGTACCAGTCTGCTGTTTAAATAATTACTGAAGATGGCAGAGTAGCAGACTGCAGGAAAAATACAACAGCTTGTAGGAACATGCACAGTTGCTTAACATTAAAACCAGAGCCTCGGGCAGTCTGAGACACTGCCACTGCAGACTTGTTTTTTGTGTTTTGTGGGAAGTTTCACCAAGTTTGTGACCTTAGATGTGTGGGTTAGTGGGATCACGTGCAGGTGGACTTGTGTCTTTATCTGTGCATTCACATGGCTAGAGAAGGTAGAATATTCAAAACATTTGAAAGATTTCTTAAGCCAAAAAAATACCTGTATACACATTAGGGAATTTAGGCAAGGACTAATAGCAGCAGATGTCAGAGGAGCCATATGCTCCCCTGCAGCCTCCTTGCCTTTGCTGAGGTTGCTGCAGCAGGGTGTGCTGAGCAACAGAGGCAAATGGCATAAGAGAAAAATAAGTTTTAGCTATGAGCTGTTCACATCTGATTTGGGGTCTACACATGCTGTGATGGGGCCTCTTTCCTGGGTAGCTGTTGTGAGCTCATGCGGGTGGCAACTGGAACCAGTATTACCAAGCCTTTTTCATGTCCTCTAGCAGGAATATGAGGAGTGTGAGAGCAAGTAATGTGACCTTAGTGATAGATCACTGTCTTAGCAAATTGCACAGAGGGCCAGTTGCTTGGAGTAGGAATAAATACATTTCTGCTGAGTTGACATGAAGGAATCAGGAAAATAAATCAAATTCCCTGAAAGTGATCTTTTTATCAGCACTGCCAGGAGATCCCCACAATTTGGTGTTGGAGTTTCCACTTGCAGAGTTGAATTGTTTTTTTATGTTGCACCCTGCTGAACTCTGAAGTGCAAAACCTTCCAATACTGGTATGTCCTTGGACAACCAGCACATACTCCCATGCCCATTAGGTATCCATGTTTCTGTCCTTAGAATCTTAATTCTGCTTGCCTGAGAGGACAGAAGCAAGCATATCTGTTACCAACCAGAGAAGGAAGGCAGTGTTTTTGGGAAGCAGGCAGGCAGAGGAAGCCTTCTGCATTCCAGGTATTCCTGAAAACAAGGAAGGGAGCCCTGGGAAGTGATGGTAGGAGTCCAGAAGTCCTTGTTTCCATCACTAGGCAAAGATATTTCTGACTGGTAGAGTCTGTCATCCTTGCTGGCAGACATCCCTTCAGACTGGATGTGCAGTTGTGTCATCCCTTCCCCAGCAAAAAACAGCCCCACTGGCTTAGTGTTCCCGGGGTGTCCATGCTCGTTTGCACACCATTGCTTATAACTCCATGCTTTCCAGCCTGGCTGTGTTGATGTCTCTCTCCAGAGGTCATTCTGGCTTCTTCATGGTTGTCATTCTGATGCAAGGGGGGGGCACAGGAGAGAAGTTTGTGCTTCACATCTGCCTTGTCCCCTTGCCCTCAGATATGTCATCATCTCTCGGGAGGAGAGGGAGCAGAACTTGATGGCCTTTCAGCACAGCGAGAGGATTTACTTCCGTGCCTGCCGTGACATCCACCCTGGGGAGAAGCTGCGGGTCTGGTACAGTGAGGATTACATGAAGCGGTTGCACAGTATGTCCCAGGAAACCGTGAACAGAAATTGCAGAAGTGGTGAGTCCCTTCCCTTTCCATTCTCTCTCCTGATCCCCTCAGGCTGCCCCACAGTTGGGCCAAGTGTGGTGGGTGAAGTAGGTTTGCAGAGGCTGTGTGAGGAGAGCTGCATTTCTAGAAGCAGAGTACCTCTGGGTGAGAGCCCCCAGCTCTGCCTGGCGTAGATGGATGGGTGTACAAGAAGAGTAAGATACCCACAGTCATGGAGATCATGAAAGAAAGATTTGTGCCGTGATGTGTCACGTCATGTGTTGTGTTGTGCCATGCTGTGTGTGTGTGTGTGTGTGTGTGTGCTGGAAGGGCCTGATGCAATGCCCAGGGATCACAGAGCACCCCTGTCACAAGACTTTCTGGCCCGAAGATTGCCAAGCTGATGATCCTGCAAGACAGACTTAGGTTTTTCCTCTGAACATGCTGCTCTCTCTGGCTCCTGTGAGCAGCCTGTTTGAGGGAGCTCTGGCTGGTTTTGTGTCCATATGAATGAGATTTCCTTGGTGTGTTTGTATGTCCATTTTCCTCGTTTAATTTATCTCCTCTTTCTTCAGAAAGATAATTTGGGATCAGCGCGACATCAGCTCCTTAGTCTCACAACCTTAGAATGTGTGTACAACGTACAGGAGGCCTTGTACTTGTCAGACTGATTCTTCCTTGGATAAAAATTGTTATCTTGTCTAAAGAGTAGCAATGTTGAAATAAACCCAGCAGTCCTTTGGGCCCACGTATTGTCAGCAATATAGGAAGCTTTAGAGGAAAGCAAAAATTCTTAATGCATCTGTTCATCTGTACAATGCTGATACCTGAAGTTAATTAGGAACATTTCTTTCCAGGCTAGATGCACAATGGCAGGGCCTCAGAGGGGCAGCCACACTAAATATAATTTGTAATTATGATTCCTGAGTATATTATTACACAGCTGCTGTTGCTGCCTTGACTTGGTAAAAGGTGTCTCCTCTTCAGTCATGGGGTGGACAAGTTGTCCTGAAAAAGCTGGTTATCTCTATCACCTTAGAGTTGTTACGCACTTGCAGTGTTACATTGTGGTGGCTGTACTTGGGCAATTCCCACTTCCGAATTAACATTGGTATGAATTTGCTTTTTTATGTTAATGAACACCAGTGAGTGATTAGGTACAGGCTGCAGTGATTTTGCTGCTGTAACATGCACACATTAGTCATCCAGATGGCTTAGTGCTTTCTGAAAGTACAGCAGGAGACAGTCTGTGCCCTTGGAGCAGCTGCTCTACAGGGGCACCAAGGCTACGAGCCTTGCCCTGCCGTGCAGACATGCCTTTAGTCCTGATTGTCGTGGTGTCATGGTTTGTGGGAGCTGAAATGGTAACTCACAGCCTGCTCTGTGCTACGAGTGTGGTGAAGATCTGCCTCAGGACTCTCCAGAACCTGCCACAGCCTAATGCACCTTCAGGTAGAAACTCATGTGGCTACGGAGACCATTCCAGAAACCCCCTGCCATCTTGGTGAGCTCATCCTGCTGCAAGCTGGGCTCAGCCTGCATTCACAAAAGGGGCACAGAGATGTTAAAACGGAGCATCACCTGGGCCATTGCTAGACTTGCAAGAGACATCGAAGCCTCCACTGGGAGGGCACTGGGAAGTGGTCAGAAAGCAGCACAAAAATCTGCTGAGTCACTTTCTATTTAAAAGATTTCAAATCCCTACAGATGAGTCTGTCAAAGGAAGTGGCACACTACAAACTCACAGAAAAATAACATGGTTCCTGGGTTTTGCTTCTGCTGATGGTTTCTGAGCTGCCTCATCATTGGAGTTGAGACCAGTAATATGAGGGATCATCTTGTGATTTCTAACTTTTCCATAGGGCTGAAGCACTTGGCTGGTTGGGGGAAAAATCACCAAGAAAGAAGAACCAGTTCTCTAAATCACTAGCTCTCACAGTAGTTGCTATAGTCCATAACAGGGGAAATACTAAGAGAGAGAGTGAAAGCTTTGTCCATAGAAATTCTCATCAGTGTGTTGAAAATGAGATCTGTTGTTATGGATTCCCTAAAGAATTGTCTGGGTTTCCCAGCCAGCATCCAAACCCAGTGCAAAATCGCATCCATTCAGGCCAGCCCTTTTTACAGTGCCTTACTCTAACTGTTTCAAGTCTTGCATCTTTTCTGCATTCTTAGCATTGCTCTCCTTAGAGAGGGAATGGTAGCTTTTGCTCCATAACTCTTATGAAAGCATGAATACACTTTAAGCAAACAAAACCAAAAATCAGCATAAAGCACCGTCTTGTTTGGGAAGCCATCAATGCTTGAAGTTATTTACAAGATAGAAGAGTGATGGAAATTGAGCCAAACCTATCGTCTTTTGAATTTCCAGGTAAGGAAATCTGGATATTCCCTTTATTTTAAGCAATTAATAATTTGTATGAGGTTACTTTTAATATTTTTTTTTCAATTACTGAATGGTCATGCTCTCAGACTCCACCAGGACAAGCTAGATGTCCCATCCTTGGAGGGCATTCACCCGTTGTAGCTCAGTTGACAATGTGTACCTTAGGTTTTAAGTGTGCAAGTTGTTTTTACTCCTTTACCTTTGCATTTCTGGAGCAGCCTCCAAACTGAACAAGAGTAAAGGGGCTTGCAAACTTTGTGCCATGGCGTGCACAGACACTGGGGTTGTCATGAAATGGTGTAAATCTCTCGCTGCACTGCTGTACGCTTGATACCTTTTACCAAGTCAAAACAGGCACAGGACTTCCAGCCAGCCAAAATAGCACTTAGGCTCTGGGTATAGTTTCCACCATGATCAGTCATTCACCTCATAGTCCTCTTCCAACGCAGGTTGGTTATACCTTTAGGTTAAACGAGCTGCCTGTAGTTTCTCTTCTCTTTGAAGTGTGTGGGTTCTACTCTGCTGTGTTACCCAGGACTGTCTCTGTTTTTGCAGACATGCCCATTAGCGGGGCTTCTCCTCTTGCAAGCCTCGGTTTCCACTGAGTTGTGTCAGTTCCCTGGCTTGTAACATAATATGCAGACCTGCAGGGATTAAGTCTGCCTTTTTGTTCTTTTTTGTTTGAGTTTTAGATTGAGGGATGTTGCTCCATTCCCGGTGATAATCCCCACCCCTCATTTTCCATTCTAGGAGACAAAATGTTACAGAACGAAAACTCAGAAAAGAATGTAGAAAACCAAGAGGATGCAAGGGGAGCACTCCAGTTCACTACCTTAAAGCAGGGGAAGAGCCCCTACAAGCGCAGCTGTGACGAGGGGGAATCCCACCCCCAAACAAAGAAAAAAAAAATTGACCTCATCTTCAAAGATGTCCTGGAGGCTTCTTTGGAGTCTGCCAAGTTTGAAGACAACCAGTTAACAACAAGTACACCACTTCCCCTCAGAAGAGCATCTAAATACCAGGCTGAAGACATCTTTGAGCAGTGTGGCAGTGCCATGCAGCACAGCTCCCTGAGCCTCAGCAGAAACCAGAGGGAGAGCGAATGGAGGGTCCCTCACAGTTCCTCTTTCATCTCAGCCAAGGAGATGAGCATCCTTGAAGATGAGGAAGAAGAGCCCCTGTCACTTAAAGCAGATAGCCCAACTGAGCTGTCACTGGCCTCTGCACAAGGCAACTCCCATGAAATCCCCACCACATCCTTCTGCCCCAACTGCATCCGGCTGAAGAAGAAAATCCGGGAGCTGCAGGCTGAGTTAGACATGCTGAGATCTGGGAAGTTACCCGAGGCACCCGTGTTACCGCCCCAGGTACCCGAGCTCCAAGAGTTCTCAGACCCCACAGGTAAGCCTTGCCGAGTTAGAACATTCTCCAAACCCTGCCTAAGGAGAGTAGTGAGATGCCTGTGTGCTGTGTACCCATCTAAAGCATTTTGCTCTGAGTATTCAGGTGAACCTGTGGTTCCATGGAAGGTTCTTTGTCAGGTTTTGTGACTGGGTGGGCCAGGAGCTGATGCTGTGGGTACAGTGGAAAACTGTTTGGGAAAGACTCTGTATGACAATTTGCTCTATTTGTTGCCATTGTAATTGATAATGCACTGCCAATAAAAAAGACATTCCATTGCAGACAGTTTGTTTGCTGTATTTTTGATGCATTCTCTTTCAGCGGAAGACCTTCCACAATGCCTCACATGCTACCAAGAAAGTATGAATGACTCTGTGGTATTGCTGAAATGTGCTCTCTTTGTGTATGAAATTATGTCCTGCTGTGTCCCTTGTTGGAAATTTCTCTTTGTTTCCTCCACTGCCTTAACACAACCACGTGTGCCTTTTTGAAGATACATTTAATTTCCTCCAGGAACATGCTGTCAAGCACCCAGGAGCCTTCAGTAAAAGGAATATTTGGGTCACACAGTGTATTGTTCAAGTGGCCAGGATGTAGTGTCCTTTTTTGCTGTTCATTATGGCATGTTGGAGACAAAGTTCTTATGCAGAGATACTGATTTCTTTTCCTTTCAAAGTCATTATTAAAATTCTATCTATAATGTATTGTGGGCAGGAGAAGAGAGGTTGTGGCCAGCTCTTTGGGCAGTGCTCTTACTGTCACCAATAGGATGCTTCTCTAGCTCAGCAACTTTGTAAATACCATATTTTTTTCCTTTTTTTCCTTTTTTGTTACAGCTTCAGAAAGCATCATCTCAGTTCCCACCATCATGGAGGATGATGACCAAGAGGTGGATTCTGCTGATGAATCAGTTTCCAATGATATGATTGCTGCTACAGATGAGCCTTCTAAGATGTCTTCTGCAACAGGACGGAGGATACGGCGGTTCAAGCAAGAGTGGCTTAAAAAGTTTTGGTTTCTGCGGTACTCCCCGACACTGAATGAGATGTGGTGCCATGTCTGTAGGCAGTACACAGTGCAATCTTCTCGGACTTCAGCCTTCATCATTGGCTCTAAGCAGTTCAAGATACACACGATAAAACTTCACAGCCAGAGCAACCTCCACAAGAAGTGCCTGCAGCTCTACAAGCTCAGGATGCACCCAGAGAAGACAGAAGAGATGTGCCGAAATATGACCCTGCTCTTCAACACAGCCTACCACCTGGCCCTGGAGGGCAGGCCCTACTACGACTTTCGGCCTCTGGCAGAACTACTGAGAAAGTGTGAACTCAAGGTTGTGGATCAGTACATGAATGAGGGAGACTGCCAGATCTTAATTCACCATATCGCCCGCGCTCTCCGAGAGGACCTGGTTGAGCGCATCCGGCAGTCTCCCTTCCTCAGCATCATTCTGGATGGGCAGAGCGACGACTTGCTTGCAGATACAGTTGCAGTCTATGTGCAGTACACCAGCAGCGATGGGCCTCCAGCAACTGAATTCCTGTCTCTTCAGGAGCTCGGCTTTTCTACAACAGACAGTTACCTTCAAGCATTAGATCGGGCTTTTTCCAGCCTGGGAATACGATTGCAGGATGAGAAGCCAACTATTGGCTTGGGAGTCGATGGTGCTAACATTACCGCCAGCCTGAGAGCCAACTTGTTCATGACAATCAGAAAGACCTTGCCCTGGCTTCTCTGTCTTCCCTTTATGGTGCATAGGCCCCACTTGGAAATTTTGGATGCCATTAGTGGGAAGGAACTACCATGTCTGGAGGAGCTAGAAAACAATTTGAAGCAACTGCTCAGTTTCTATCGTTATTCTCCCCGACTCATGTGCGAGTTAAGGGTCACTGCTGCCACTCTCTGTGAGGAGACCGAGTTCCTGGGGGACATTCGGGCAGTGAAGTGGATCATTGGGGAGCAGAACGTGCTCAACGCTCTCATCAAGGATTACCTTGAGGTTGTGGCCCATCTCAAAGATGTCAGTGGCCAAACCCAAAGGGCAGATGCTTCTGCCATTGCCTTGGCCCTCCTGCAGTTCCTGATGGACTACCAGTCGATTAAACTCATCTACTTCCTGCTGGATGTGATCGCTGTGCTTTCACGCCTTGCCTACGTCTTCCAAGGGGAGTACCTTCTTGTGTCACAGGTGGATGATAAAATAGAGGAGGCCATCCAGGAGATCAGCCGGCTAGCAGACTCCCCTGGGGAGTACTTGCAGGAGTTTGAGGAAAACTTCCGTGAAAGCTTTAATGGCATTGCTGTGAAAAATCTACGGGTGGCTGAAGCCAAATTCCAGTCGATCAGAGAAAAGATCTGCCAGAAGACCCAGGTGATCCTAGCCCAAAGGTTCGATTCCCGCAGCCGGACATTTGTGAAGGCCTGTCAGGTATTTGACCTTGCAGCTTGGCCCAGAAGCACCGATGAGCTCATGAGCTATGGGAAGGAGGATATGGTACAAATATTTGAACACCTGGAGACAGTCCCATCATTTTCCAGAGAGGTTTGCCGAGAAGGGATGGACACCCGAGGGAGTCTGCTGATGGAGTGGCGGGAACTCAAGGTGGATTATTATACCAAAAATGGTTTTAAAGACTTGCTCAGTCACATTTGTAAATACAAACAGAGATTTCCCCTCCTAAATAAAATAGTTCAGATCCTCAAAGTCCTTCCCACCTCTTCGGCCTGCTGTGAGAAGGGGCGCACCGCCCTGCAGAGAGTGCGCAAGAACAACCGCTCCCGGCTGACGCTGGAGCAGCTCAGTGACCTGTTGACGATTGCTGTTAACGGGCCGCCCATTGCCAACTTTGATTGCAAAAGAGCTCTCGATAGCTGGTTCGAGGAGAAGTCAGGCAACAGTTACGCGCTCTCAGCCGAAATGCTGAGCAGGATGTCATCTCTTGACCAGAAGCCGATGTTGCAGAGCATGGACCATGGCTCTGAGTTTTACCCTGATATTTAGGAAGGAATGCCTCAGATCAGATAATTTTTTAATCTATACCCTAAACTTTGATATATTATATAAAATATATATATTATCTATATTAAGGAAAAACCCACACTGAAAATTTAAGACGATGTGCGTCTGATAGAAGCTAAGCAGAATTTTAAAGATTGAGACAATGTTTAGACATTTACTGGTGTCTCCAACCATGGCAGCTGCAATGTAGGTGGCAACATTTCATTCTTTAGAAGCATGTGCTGGGGCCATACTCTACATGTTCAAACCTAACAACCTATAAGCTAGACAACGGGTCTTTGTCAGCCTCATCCTCCCAGCGGTTTCCTTTGTATGTGTGTTGTCAGTTTGCTGGGTTGTTTTTTGTTTTGTTTTGTTTCATTTGGGGGTTGATTGTTTATTTGTTTGTTTGTTTGTTTGTTTGTTTTCCCCTCGGTTTCAATCTCTGCCTCTCTTTCCATTGTTCAGCCCAGTTATTGAGCCATTTGAGCCTTTTGTTGGCAACCATCAGATTTCTAATTTCTGACAGAGCAACCCGTGTGTTTTGTTGCCCCCAGTTCTCTTCAGTTGAGTAGAAGCTTTCTTCACTCAAAAAATTACTGACAGGAGAGGAGGGCTGGGGGCATTATTTTGGGATTTTATTCTGATTTAGAAACAAATGCCTCCACTAAACTGTGATGCCGCTTTCTCAGTTCTCCCTACCTTTGGGCTGTAGAGTAATACTTGGCTTTCAGCTCCTTTTATGATAACCATAGTACCAGTCTATCATACATATGTTATAACATGATGTCATGTGCAGACTATAAAATAGCAAAATAGAGAAGGCAGGGGGAAATTTTTGCATTTATATTTTTATATTGTATGAGATAAATATATATATATATATACAACTATTCATTCAAAACCAGGGCTGCTGTGGAAGCTAGACAGCCAATGAGTCGAGAGCCACCTCTGGGCGGAGATTCAAAGGCTTAAAAATTATATTCTAATTTACATTATTTATACCATGTCTTTATAATCCTAGATTGTTGTGGGGTTTTTGTTTTGTTTTGTTTTGTTTTGTTTGGAATGACTGAAAGAAAAACCTGCTGCAGTTTGGTGGCAGGAGCTATCAATGCAAGATTATCTTGGATTATAATCATATGTGATGTCCTACAAAGGTTCACTTACTCTCTTGTGACCAAGGTAACATGTTCCACAGCACAGCAGACTGATGACAGCAGGAAGAAGGAATGCTCTGCTTCTTCCTGTGAAATATTTCTTCCTTTCTTAAAGGAATGCAGAGTCCAGCTGAAATGTGAATTGGGGGACTTGCACCTTCCATCACAAAGAGATTGTTTTGTGGGCTTGGGGCTCTTCTTTGTTTTATTCTTTTAAAGTAAACAAGCTCCATCCACACAATATCACTTCAGGTTAGAAAAGAGAAAAAAAAAACACAAAAAAACACAAAAAACCCCAACTAACCAAAAAAAAACCCACACAAACAAAAAAGGTGCAAAAACTCCACAGATGCTAGTGCCTTGCCCTGCTGATGTGGCATGGACAGCACCAAACTGACCAGACCATCGTTGGGAGTGAGACGTGTTGTCCAAAAGGTGTCCAAGCCAACATGTTCTCACTTCCCAGAGGGATGAGCTTTGTGCCAAGCTGTGTTGTTTGGAAACATGATGGTGGTATCAGCAACACTGAACCTTTCCTTTCTCCTGTTACCCCCCTGCCCTTGGTCTTGGTGCTAAGATATCTCTAGAACCGTTGCTGCTAGTTAATAGCTTTTCATTTATATAAATATATATATATATATATATAATATTATTTTATTTTTTAAACTTTTTTGTTTGTTTTCAATGGAGATGTAGCATGTTTGGAACTGATCTCTCTCTGAGTCACTTTCACTGCCAGGGTTCACGCACTGTCTTCCCCAGGAAAACACACACTTCTACCTAGGTCTCACTCACCTCCTGCTAACCCCTTTGCCTTCAGCAGAACTTCACAGCCAGCACTGGCAGAGGTGTGCAGCCAAGCCACTATGGACTGGTTCAACTTTCAGACCACACAGCAACAGCTAGGCTAGTGTTGGTCAGGGTTTTGGAAGTGTTTGCCTCTGCCCCTGTGGGACTGAGGGGGACTGAGCCCACCCAAAGCACGAGTGGTGGCCTGTTCTTGTGTCCTGACACTGCCCCTTCGCTGTAAAACAGGGCCTTTCAGTCAGATGGTCTGAGTGGAGCAGAGTGGACCCTGTGAATGTAGCAGTGAGGGCTGGTCAGCACCCTCTGTAGCACTTACCCCTTGCCTTACCTCTGACAGCACATGCAGCCTGAGGCTGGCTCGGGCAGGAGAGGGCAGCTGTGCCAGGGCCACCCAGCTGCTGCCAAAGTGCCGCCAGGGGTGCAGGCGCTGGGTGCTCTTCCTTGTGGTCCTCCTGGAAATGGCACAAGCTAGGTCAGGGCATCCCACAGTTGCAACACAGGGGCATTGATATGACACACCTAGGAAGCATGAAAAATGGCTTTGTTTTCATGTTTTCCTGTATTTTCTTACAAATTTTATGATCAAGTTGATGCATTCATCCAGAGCAGTGAAAATTAAACTGGAAACCCCCTGCTAGCTATACAGCCTTGGGTGGTTATTTGCCTGACCATAAAGTAGGGACCTCTCCACACAAGGGGCTCGTAGCTCTCCAGGCATGGTTTGAATTGGCTCTGCTCAGGGTGCTGCCACAAAGCTCTGGAGCTGCTGCCTGCCAGGAAGGGGGCAGGCTCCCTTCCTTTTTAAACTTGAGGAGATGTAAAAAGGTAAAAAAGATAGAGAAACTGCTGCTCCTTTAGTTTCTGACTGGAGATGGGCAAGGTGAACATATAGGTCACAGAATCCACAGAACTCCATAGCTCTTCATGGGTAGAGAAGAAAAATCACCTGCTTTTCTGTTTGCAGCAGCAAAAGCTCCTTGGCATAGAAGCCCATCAAAGTGCCTGGCCCACATGGAGGGAAAGAACATTTGGGGACAGTCTCCAGACACCTTTGGAGAGAGGAATGCTCCCCCAGGGCTTGTGTTGAGCAGCCCAAGAGGCCTGTTTACAACTCTCAATCCAAGCCTCCTAACTTTTGCTACTGGGGAGGAAATGGCAAGGTGAGAGTTGCCAGTGGCCTGTTCAGAAATTATTCTTCCAATTTGTCACTCCTTCCCTTTGGTTCACTTGCAAATCCTGCTTTTTTCAGTGACACCTTTCAGTGGCAGCTTTTATTTCTAATGGTGCAGTGAAATGTGCAGCATGCAGTGATATTCTCTGGCAGCCAGCTGACACAGGCAGAGCACTTGTTCCTTTAGCAAATAACTGCTTGCAAACAGTGATTCCCTGCCACTGGATGTTGTGATTACCCGTGATAGAAAAGGTCAGAGACCCCTTACCTTGGTAATGAGGATAGACAAGAGCTTGGTAGAGCAGCTGGCCCAACCCAGCCCAGCCCATCCCAGCTCCTCCAACACAATTCCCTGTTACCCACACATCAGAAAATAAACCTGGCCTTTGTCCTAGGGTAATGCAGGTGCTTTGCAAGCTTTCTCTCCAGGTTAACCTGCCTATCTCAGATCTGTAGCTCTTACTTTCATGGATAGTCTGTGGATGAAAACATGACTACCAGCATAGACAAGATAGGGAGGTGGGAGGAATATCAATGCAAAGCACCCCTGGCTTCCCAGGGCTCCCAAGCCTTTCCCAGGTGCATCTCTGTGCCTGTTTGTCTGGGCCCAGCCTGGTGGCAGTGAGGCCAGGAGGCAGCAGCAGGCATGGGGAGGGCTTAGCAGGCTGCTGAGGGAGGCCTCCATGGCTCCAAGTTTGCCATGCATCGGGTTTAATCAAGGCCTTTCCTGCTGTGCTGAGAGACCAAGAGGAGCTGTTTTGAATGTGTTGCTCACAGTGTCTTGAACTGGTTAGGCTCCAAAGACAGAGGATTCAGTTTTTCTTGAATGAGCTGTTTTGTCTCCTTTCCCTGCATCTTAGCTATGGCATCTGACTGTGAATAATGCACACTTCTCCAAACCCTCGGGTTTGTATTTCTAGCCCGTGGGATTTTTGGTTGCCAATTTCCCTTCCCCACTTTTTGCTCAGGCTCCTTGCCTCTTTTACCCTGCTGTGAAGCAGAAATCTGTGAAGCACATTTAGACATGTCCTTCTGCAGGGCTCACCTTGTGTCCACAGGGATCCAGGCCCTCCAGCCACGAGACCAACCTCAGCAGGGATAATCCTCGCAGGAAACCAAAGCTCTTCCCATGCCAGCAAAAGCACACGGAAGTTACGAGGGTTGCGAGGGGGCACAGTGGGCAGGGTCCTGGTGTGGTGTCTGCCTTGGGTCTTGAGCCAGCTGCACCCGTGTCCCCCGTACTGGTGACGCTCTTGCTGGTATGACTGTTCAGACATGATTCAGGCTCGGTCCATCTCTTTCTCTCAGCACAAACTCAACCAGATGGCCCGTGGGGTCTTTGGAGTTCCCCTCCTTTCTTATCTCATGAGGATTGCTGTTTGTTTGACCAGTGCCTAGACAGCTGGCTTGCAAATAAGCAGCAACAGCCTCTGCTTTTGCAGATTCCCCTTTCACCCCTGTTAAAAGAGGTCTTAAAAGCAGAGAAATGGTACGTTAATCCCCCAGCCATTGTATCCAATGCAGTAATGCCTATGCAATTCCTGTCTCCCTTGGAGACACGTATGATGTGTGTGCATGTAAGCTAGTGTATGTATACAGTACATATGCATATGGTCTATATATTGTATATACGCACATCCCAGTACATATACACACAGTACAAAAGATTAAAATCACATGCTTATATATCTATAAATGAAATCCTATATATTTATATATTTCTATGTTTTCAATAGATATAAAGATATAATATAGAGATAGACTCAACCACCCTTGTGTAAGGCTGGCCCTGTGTTCTAGCACAAGGCACGTAACACTGAAGACTTTGGACTTTGGGATGGTTTTAGCCATACACTGAGGCCTACATATACATGTATAGCACTCTATGGAGAGGGGCTTGGCTGTGTTTAGGGCAAGGGGTTTCCTTGCTGGCATGTTAACCAAGTGATAAATAAGGTTTGTTTAATAATGGAATGTCTTGGTAGGGGAAAATGCTTGAGTGTCCTTCTCCCAAGAAAGCCTCTTGCTGGGAGCCTGTGTGTTCACACTCGGACAGACACATATCCACCCTCACATGCACTTTCGTCTCTCTGCATGGATGCGGGTGGCAACTGCGGGCACTGGTGCTGTGGCAGCGTGGCTTTTTGCAGTTCCACCTGGCATTCCTCAGCAGTTGCTGGCACACTGCCAGGGAGACCCTGCTCTGGCCAGCGCTCATGCGGCCCCAGTGAGAGCGTGGGTGCACTTGCAGGCGTTGGTCAGTGACACAGCCGTGGCGCTGGGATAAAAGCAGCAGGAGAGCCAAGGCGGTTTTGAGCAGAGAAAGGGTTACGGCCATGCAGGTGGAGCTGGCAGGGATAGTGTATGGAGCTGGAACAGTGCAAACGAGAAGGAATCGTGAAGTCGGAGCTGTAGGGATGAGAGTGCCCGATCCCAGTTGGGAAGGCACACTCAGCTCTGTTGGGTCAGGCTGGCTGCTGTTCTGCTGCTGGAGCCATTCTCCTCCCTCAGGTCTCACAGCCGCTCCTCAGCCCGTGAGCAGCTTGCCTGGCCAGGGGCCCAGGGAGGCTTTCTGGAGGAAAGGGAATTATGTGATTGTATGGAAGACATGGTCAGTGTCGCACGTGTGCCTTTGGGCCCCAGGACACAGCGTTCGGATCTTGCCAGGCTGAAGCACCAAAGGGTGCAGCCCTCTTACCCTGCCCCTGCAAAGAGACACCTGCTTTCCCATGGCCAGCATTTCTGTGCTGGGATGGGGGTGGATCAGCCCTCCCTGAGTATCTGCTGATGCCTGTGGGATGGGCAGCTCTCTCATCCCTCCATCCCTCCCTTCACTCAGCCATTCATAGGACACTGGCCCTGCTGCATCCTGAAGCCTTTGGCTGACCCCTGAGAGGTGCCTCTGGCCGGTCCAGCAGCAGGTGGTCAGTCAGCAAGCTGCTTCCCCACAAGGGTTGGAGGGAAAGCATGAAGGTTTGCCTTTGCAGCTCCACACCAGGCCTGGCAACCACTGCACTCCTTGCCATTTGTTTTATTTGTTGGCTTTGGTCGGGAGGAGGGTGAGTTGTTATTCCGACATCCGAATGGATCATTACACTGGTTTTGCATGAGCAGACGCTGTGCAAGCTGTCCCCAGGCCCTGTCACACCTCAGTGCCCTCTCCCAGGCCTCTCTCCTCCACACAACTGGTAATCCACCTCAGCCGCCCCTGCCCGGCGGCAGCTCCCCGCTCTGCCGCAGCCCCTCAGCGGCCGGGAGCTCTCAGCACCTGTTCCTCACAAACCTCAGAGACAGTTTTCTCACTCCAGCCCCCTCCTTCCGAAGCCACTGAGACCCGCGCCTGCCCAGCCCGCGGCCTCGCCTCCCAGCCGCCCTGCTGGTGGTGCTGCCGCCCGGCGAGGGGCTCCCATGCACTGCACCTCATGTCGAATAAGCTCGCTGGGCTACGCGGGAACCACGTCTCATATGCTGTAATGTCCCAAATGCTACAGGAGGGCTACAGAGTTTTCTGCCCGTCTTGGCATCCTCATAGACTCACCCGACAGTTAGCAAAAATGCATTTCTACTTCCAGAAAATGAGGTTTTGTCTCAAACCTCTCCGTATCCACATCCAAGCACAGCCCTGCTGAACTGTTTCAAGCGATCTCTCACCCACCCACTCACCCACCACACACACATATGAAATGAGAGAAAAATATCTAGACGTCTATTACTATATATGTATTAATATGTTAATATCACTCTTTTGGAGATATTAAAATGTTATTACTTTACAGACTATGCTTTATAGTACCTGTGTGAAAGGACCTAGGACACTGGATACGAATAGAGCTATGTTGATATATCATGGTATGTACACAAGAACTTTCCTTTTGTCATATTATCCTTGTAATGTAAAATGATTGTTAATAAAAAAAAAAAAACATTTAAATTTATCAAGTTGGGTTGCCAATTCTTTGAATTGTTCTTGGAGGTTAGTGTCATTTTGCCAGATGAAGGGCATCTAAGCTGATGCACTCCTGTTTCCCTCAGCCCAGGACTATAAAGAGCAGATCCAGTGCTGATTAATCCAGAAGGGTCAGTTGCAGCCCCCTGAGGTGCTGCTGGTAGTTCTCCCTCCTGAGTGACTGGCTCCTGACATGCTGAGTGCCACTGCGGCCCTTTGAAGTCCTCACCTTGGTGAGCAGGTCCAGCATGTCCTGTGATGGAGCTGCCTTGGTTCCCAGTGCTGTGCCAAGGCTGCAGCAGGCAGACCAGGAGCTGGCGCCTCCCAGCAGCCCAGGGCTGCTCTGGGTCAGCGCTGGCAGCTACATCAGCACGTGCTATTTTTGGGAAGGGATGCAGAGTGGGTGCCCTTGAGCCTCTGCACAGCCTTTCTAATCAGGTACAGTGGCATTTAGCTTTGCTGTGGTGGGCTGGGCTTGTCATGTGGATTGACAAAGCTGTGTGTATATGCTTGGTTTGTTTTGAAGGATGGGGAGACTTTTCTTGAGCTCTAAATGCTCTAAATCCAGGGAAAGCTGGGCTTTTTCTATCTTAAAAGAGAGGGCTGACTTTGAATTTTTTTTGATGCTGGGCTCGCAGTTGATTAACTAAAGATGCAACTTTTAAAACAGTTCAGTGTATCAAGAGTATTTTTGTACATGGAAGATCTTATATCTGCTAAACCATTGTGGGCAAGAGAGCCAATATCTGAAATAAGTACATGGGTCCATGGATTAGTCCTGGGCTGTGGGTTGTGTTTGCTGTCCAAACAGCTGAAAACATTGCCTCCATGGGCTGAGTCTGGCTGCTGCTGTGGATACACCTCACAGCAAAGGATACACCTAGCTGCAAAAGCATCACAGGGACTATGGTTCAAGTTTACATGGCAGTACAAGCAGGGACAACCTTGCAAAGGTTTAGTCCATCCCTGGGTGACAGCTATAGCTAGAGAGAAACACAGGCAGAAAACAAAGCTCTTCCAGCACAAACAGTTGCTGGCTCAGCTGTAAATGTGTCCATGTGGCAGTGGAGGGAAGCAGAAAACAAGGAGCAAGTCGTGCCGCTGAGGGTGTAGATCCTGGGTGTGGAACTGCATACTGTGAGTGTTGATACTGATAGTATTGCTGAGCTTCAGTATGTTGGGATGGAAGCATCAGCAGGACAGGCTCTTTAATCCTGTCTGAAAGAATCCTGGTTTTCCAATTAGCTTAGGAAGAGTGTGCATGTAGACCCATCAATCCCCACAGGTGAAGGGCTGTGCTGAAATTCTGGGTTCAGAGTGAATGCCTCCAAAGTTTAATGGAGAGTAGCCCCTGGGGCTGGAAGTGAGTGGCAGTTTCTCATATAAGTGAAAATAGCCCCAAAGTAGTCATCCAATAGGTCTAATAGGAAAGGTTGTTTTAGTGACTTCCTCAAAGTCCACTTCATTGAGCAGACCACATATTACACACAGTGTAATTACACACAGTTTGTTATTTTCTGGTAGCTTTCACTAGTGATTTGAAATTGCTTATTTTTGAGCAGTAAGCAAGCCCAGCAAAATCCTGGTGGTTGTTGGGGCTTAGCTTCAGTGGGTTTCCTGGGCACCTGTCAGTCAGCTGTGAAAGCCTCATCTCTGGGGCTTTTGCTTTTGCTAGTCAATTGACAGCATGAAGGCAGGACAATACTTCACTTTCAGCAGCTCAACCATGTGTAAAGAGTCAGAACTGCTTGTGAAATGCATTGCTGCATTGTAATTCATTTCCTACAGGCAATTTTGTGCTGTGGACTCTAGTTAGCCACCCTTGGCAGCGATCGGCCTCCTCACTGGTAACTTCAAACCAAGGACTTAGAAGCTAGATCCCTGCAAGCAAAGTGCACTATCTGAGCTTTTATCAGGAATGGTAGCTTGCACAAAATTCATCTGGTCTAGGCCTAAAAGTGCCCTTCACTTTTAGGACCAGTGATTCTCATGTCAATATGAGTGAAAAGGAAATTGAAAAATTCCTCAGCGATGGTTGTCATGGCATTAAAGCCTGCCACGCACTTCCCCAGCTCTGCTGGTGTCCTGGATATGCTCCATGGAGTTGACTGTTGTTAGCAGCTGGTGCTAGAAACTTAATTTAGCAAAAAACCTGGACATGTTTCTTCCTGGAAGCAGGATGTGGGGAGCCTATGATGCCAAGAGCAGGTTTAGAGCACTTCCTGGGGTCTGTCTTCCCTATCTTACTCTCCTGAGGCAGAGGGAAAAGCGCAGGCAGCCGAGCACATGGGTGGGCTTAAACAGGTGGCCCCCAAGATGTTTAAATCAGAGGGCAGATATCTGGGCAGTGCCAGGTCCAGCTCTGCAGTGGCGTAGGGGACCAGAGGCTGTTTCTGGCAGAGCTGTCGCCATACACCACACGAATGGAGCCACAGCTCATTTACAAAGGGCTCTAAAAATATCTGCTGGATAATCAAAGGCTCCCACAGCACAGCATATGTGCTAGCTAGACTTTTTGATTCTCTGAAGTCCTCTATTTGAAGTTGTTTTGATCAAGGAGAAAAACAAGTGTGCTGTCTGCATGGCTGCCAGACACCCTGTTTCTGGGGACACTGGTGGTACCTCTGGAGGCACACAGGGGTGGGAGAGCCTCCCAGAGGCGCCAGGGCTGGGATGGGGAGCTGTGTGCAGCAGAGTGTCAGGAGTGGCAGAGCTGCACTCCAGGCCACCAGTGCACTTTGTGGGTGTCCAGGAGAGCTGTCTGGAGAACTGGGAAGTGTGTTGGATTTAGGTGTGACCTGTTTCCTCAGGGGTATCTTGGAGCCCTATCCTCGCTGGGTTCATTCCACATTCAGTGATCACTAAGGGTTCAGGGAAGTGGAGGAGCCGGCTGCAGACCTTCAGGGCTAGCACTGGCAATACTGTGATGTAGCTGCTGGATTAGTGCTACTCCCTCTTGGCGGACAGAGGGATTACAGGGCAATCAATCCCAGTTTAATTTTTAAATACTGTTGGGGGGAAAAAGCTTCTAATAAATCTGAAGTGACAATGAACAGCAGGGTTAAGAGAAGAACGGTTCTGTGGCAGTTATTGCTGCTTTTCAATATGCTGAGCTGGGAATTACTGAGTAACCCTGTGCAAATCCCCCAGGTGGGAAGGATTGTCCCTGGCAGATGCACCACCCGTGTTCAGCTCACTGTGCAGCAAAAATAGAGCTTTTTCCTTCGTCTCTACAGTAAATTCTTCAGTGCCATCTGCCTCGCTGTGCAGCTGACAGGCACCCCTCTTTGCAAAGCTAGCAACAGCCTAGGGCTCTGCAAACCGGCTTTGTTTTCTCTCCTTGTGCTTTAACACTGACTGTGATGGGTGAGAGTGCCCCCAAACTGTCAGTGAGGTAAGTACTTCCTGCTCCTGCTCTAAAAATCTCTTTTCTTTTACTTTTATGTGCAGGTTTTGATCTGTGTGTCTTGTTAGGAACCAGCTAATTCTGGTGATGGTATTAGGTCAGCCAAGCATGTTTTCCTCCTAATGAATGCATGGTTTACAGAGAATCATCAACACCTTGAAAGTACTGAGACTGGCAAAAAACAAAATAATAATTAAAAAAACCCTCTAAATTCACTTCTTAGTTTTGTTTCAGAGATGGAGCCAGTATCTGGGAAGAAACTGGTTCCCAGATCCTATTCTCTAATCTCCTTGTAGCTCCTTTAGAGCTTTGTTTAGCTGCCACATTGCTGAAAAGGCCAATAGATTTCTTGTGTTTGCCCAGGACAGGACTCTATTGCTGACTCCTCCTCTTCTCATTGTACACCCATCCTTTGATGACACCCTTCAGAGCATTTTCTGTTGACACATGCCAGCACTCTGTGCCCCTGACATGAGCTGCAAGCAGAGGGGACTTACTGTAGAGTAAACAACACAGACACAGCACTGGTACAGCTTGGAATTATTTACTTGCAGTGTTTTACATGTTGTGCTGTAATATTAGACACAATCGCTGAGCATCATGCTCTGATTTTGTGCATTGGATTGTGAGAACAATATAAAGTCTTGACGAACAATATCTGGCCTTGTACAATAAACACACTAGGACATCAAAGGACCAAGTAAGCAAAAAAGCCCCCTCATGCTGGAAGGCCACAAATCACTATTTCACTTTGCTACTTTTCTTGTGCATATTGAAAGCAGAAGAAATAATATTACATGTTGAGTGTTACTACTTACTCATCATGCTTATCTTTCAACAAATTAACCAAATACATTTTAATACCTAGTTAAATTCTGAAGCACATAAAATTGCTGTCAAAGCTCTTCCCTTTAATTCAATCAGACTTCAAACTGACCTTCAAAAGAGTTCAAGAAGCATGGTCCAAGCCACTTAACTTCCAGTTCTTATTAAATCTCATTGTAGTCAACTCATCTTAGACATTAGGAAAATTTGGGCAAACCTTGGGCTGTAATTCTAGGGCCCAAATGACAACCTACTTCATTTGGGGGGGGAAAAAAGAGTGGTTTTGAATGCTACTGCCAGATAATACTGAAGACAGATGCTAGCAAAATACAAGGTACAGCCGTTCAAGGTATTGAAAGCCCATCAGTACCTGGAGAATAATTGAGCCTGAAAATTTTCCCAGTCCTGCTGAAGGGAATTTTCCATTACTTACTGATTTATTACCTCTTTGCAAACCAAACATGTTTCTTATTAGCATGCAAGGATATTTAGGACAACAATTGAGGGGAAACCCCTGCACTGAAAAAATATTACCCTTACAGGGCACCAGCTGTAACCACTCCCCTTACAACTGGGGAAGGGTGCTGAGGGTAGTAATGAGTCTAAAACATCCCAGATATTTTAGTAAATATTGATGATTTGTGCTTATTAATCTTTCTACTGTAGGACAAATTGCTTAAAATCAAACTAGATCATTTTTGGGGAGAAAGATCTAGCTCTGAGGGCAGGTTGAGGCAAAGCAACAGATGGCTACAGTCTATATTTTAACAAAGGAACTCAATGTAGTCACAAGTAATTTCCTCTGGCCTCTCAGCCCCCTCCTCTAAGCAGAGGCCACCTCAGGAGGCCACCTTTCCCAGGAAAAGCTGGGTAATATACTGGGAGCTGCATTTCTCGGGCTTTTTTACAGTAATCAGGTTGTTTGTGCTTTGTCGCTGGATGTGGGACTGTGAGCCCCTGTCCTTAAACTCACAGTTCTGACCTTTAGTGAAAAGGATCTTTCATTCTGACCAGGTAGACTGCCTCACACCATGGGTTTTTGTTGTTGTTGTTTTTCTCCTTCCCTATTCCCTACAGTCTCTTGGCTTCCAGCTTCTTCATGTTGATGCTTATAACAGGCAAAATAATCAGTCCAGCCACTAACTAGCCACTGGGGACTCTTGTGGCTGCTTTTGGTCACACATATGTCTTAAGAACATTATTTGCCATAACTGTTTTTTTTTTTTTTGCTTCTTCTCTTATGACACAATTTATAAGCAGCATCCTTTAATTTAATGCACAGTGGTGCTTGCTGATGCTCCTGCATTTTCAGCTACAGGAGCTGAAAACAGAGGGTCTGTCTGGCTCTGTCCTTATTGCACTTCAGCAATACTTTGATAGCTCAAGTTGCTGAAGCTGCTTGATACAATGGCATTTCCAAATACTTCGGATTTATCTTCATGACTTTGTCAGCTACCACAACCATTCCCAGCCCTTTGTCTGCTGGGACAGTTCAGCACCTCGGTCCTTGGGGTGCTGAGGCTCAGGGACACCCAGGTACTGCTGCTCAGGCTGTTCGGAGGGATGAGGCAGGGCCCGGGCAGACGCTGGAATGCGATGGGTGACACACAGCCCCTGCTAGCAGAGTTCAAAAGGCGCCCCTGCCCCTCGGGTACCACACGTACTCAGCATTCCTCGTCCCGTTACGTGCCCGCTGTCAGCCCCGGCCAGCGGCGGCCGCCTCCCAGGGACTCCTGGCAGCCTTTGTTCGGGCTGTGCCGATGGCCAGGAGCATTCTTTGCAGGCTAAAATGCCAGACAAGAAGAATGATCCATCCGGGGCAGTTGTATGCATTTTCACTCTTTCTCTCTTTCCCATTAAATCCCACTGCAGCAAAGGAGGAAACAATGCCGTTCATTATCACTGATGGCAGCACTTGGCTCCTAAGACAGATTGTGGTTAAGAAGTGTGTATACACAGTATTTGTCTGCTGTAAAAGAGGACATTGTTTTGCCACAGCTAAGTCAGATTCTGAGGAGCTATTCTTTTAAATGCCATAGGACTGATTGATATTTATTACAGGGTGTGCCAGAATCACCAGGGCACAGGCAGATAATGCTGTTTACAATCAGTTATCAAGATGTTATAAAAGGCTCAGTGAAACAAGCAGGATGCAGAACTAGAGGAGTTGGCAGCAAGGCAAATATTTGGCCCTTCAGGCTTTCCATTGCCAGCCAAATAGCATCATTATGTGAAGTTATTCTTCTTATCATTAGCCCTCAAAAAATCACAGTCCTGCCTGGAACCTATATGTGAACTAGGCCAAAATTCCAATAATTTCTGCACTTTATGGAAATGATTACTCCATACCTATAGGTACATCTACAGGCAAATCAGGATCACAGTAAGCATTAAGAATTCACTATCAACTAGACCCCTGTGTCCAGTTTACTCACAGTATCCTACAGCTTTTTGTTAGTAAACAAAACCCTATACAAGAAGAGAAAAACAAGAAACCAATTTTCTTTTCATTTGCATGCCCTCTAGCCAACAGATCAATATCAGAGATTAAAATATCAGGTGTAAGATTCATGGGCATACTTAGCTTTTCTCTCTGTCTGGTTGCTCAAAGAAGATTTTATTGCTCTTTTCAAAATGATCCTCTAACTCCTGGCTACACCACCCACCAAAGAAATAGTAGTGTAAAGACAACAGTTTTCAGTGTGCATCAACCTTGTCAGTTTCCTCACAGAATCATAGCATTGCTGAGGATATAAAGGGCCTCTGGAGATCATAATGTCCAAACTCACCCCTGCTCAAAATGGGATAAACTAGAGCAGGTTGTTCATGCTGTATCTCATCAAATTTTCACTGTCTCCAAGTGTGGGGACCCTCAACAACCTCTTCGTGTTCCAGTATTTGATTATACTCACAGTAAAAAAGCGGGTTTATTCTTGCTATTTTTCATGTGTTCAAATGGAATTACCTACATTGCAACTTGTCACCTTGACTCTTGTCCTGTCACTGGACACCAGTGAAAAGAGTCTCTCTCCATCTTCTTTTGTCCTCTCCCAGGTCAGGTATCTCTACACATTGATCTAAACAGTCCCAGCTCTCTCAGACTCTTCTCTTATAGAAGATGCTCCAGTCTCTTAAACATCTTCACGGCCATTTGCTGCACTCTTCCCAGAATCTCCATATCTTTCTTGCCCTGGGGAGTCCAGCAACAGACACAGCATTCCAGAAGTGCCCTCACTGGTGCTGAGTTGAAAAAAAGGATCACCCTCCTTTGACCTGCTGGCATTGCTTAATGCAGCACAAGGCACTCTTGTCCTTTTCTGCTGCAAGACCACACTGCTGGCTCATGTTCGACTTGGTGTCCACCAGAACACCCAGGTCCTTTTCTGGAAAGCTCCTTTACAGATTGTCAGCCTTCACCCCTGCACTGCAAGGTTGTTCTTCCTCAGGTGCCACTTCTCCTTGTTGAATTTCAGGAGGTTCCTGTTAGCCCAGCATTTCTCCAGCATTTCTCTCAGCATCCCTCTGAATGTCAGCACAACTGCCTTGCATATCAATCACTACTCCAAGTTTTGCATCACGTACAAACCTGCCGAGGCCATGCTCTGCACCATTGTCTAGGTCATTTATGAAGGTGCTAAATTCTGTCAGTCTCCTGACCAGCCCCAGTCACCATTAGTTACTGACTTCCAGCTGAACTTCATTTCCCAGTTCACAACCCATTGTGCCTGGGCTTCAGCCAGTTTTCAGACACTGGTTCTGTTGTTTTCTCTTTGCCAACAGGATGGCAGCCTTCCCTTGACAAGCTGCTAGACTTGTTAGACTGCACTATCAGAATGGGATGGATACTAGTTAAAGGTTAGCTTAATATTTTGATTTAAACAAGGAGCAATCTGACCCTGCAAATATGAAGCTCTCTGAGATTTTCAGGGCTACAAATTATATGGTTCTGTTTCCAGATTTTTGGATGCCTTGTCCCCATGGAAGTCCCTTAAAGCTGTGTCTACTACTTGGAAAAAGTAGTAAGACAAGCAGTGTGCTTATAGGGTCATGACATTATCACTGCCAATGCCAGAGTTTCAGTCCATCTGGAAACACAAAAAAAAAGGACAGTCAGAAGTAACATTTAAGCCACATCAAATCTTGAAAGTGCACAGAAAAAACAAGCCCTGGAGAGTCTGTCTGGTTGGTGAATTCCTTCTGTCTGGAAGTGATGAAATACATGGCAGTTAATAAGGGTTGTCTTTGAGTAATGCTGGTATGAGGATTTGAGTGCAATAGTTAATTGTCAAACCAAAACCCTCTATCAGCTGCTAAGGTATGGAATGATTCCACTTCTTTTGCCTAATTTTAGATGTTGTCTGGAATATAAATAGCATATTTGAAATTTGGGATAAACACAAACAGAAAATATGGCAGTAAACAGAAAGATTTGGTCCAAGTTTTAGGAGGTAACATCAACAATAACTTTTTGTCCATATTTAGGATCTTCCTGGATGACACCATAGAAAGATAAATGGTGCAGGTATTCAGATAAAGGGTCCTGAAACATTCATATTTTCAGCAGTTTTCATGAATCTTAAATACAAGGTATCAAACTCTCCAAGAAACAAAAGTAAAGGAAGGTATTTGACTTCTTGCTCGGCAGTGTTTGCTTCAAAGGCTACACAGGATGAGGGTGTTGACTGTCTCCCCCTTTCTTCTTCTTATGTTCTCTCCCTTCATTCTGTGTATTTTTCTAGGTATCCATTTACGGCACTTTGGCTTCACTCTCTTTTTCATACTCATTCTTTGTGCCTGCCACGACAGTCAGTTCTCTGATCTTCATTTCTCAGTCTTGTGGAGCATTATGAAAAGCAGTGATTGATAAAACAGTTGTGTGTTTGTGATTATGGAGCCAACGCTCATCAAGGGACTTGGGAGGCAGCACTAGATGCCAATGGAGGACTTACATTTCCATGATAACTTTGCTCTTCTTTCCTTCCCTCTGCTCCTCTACAGAAACAGTGACCTCTCAGAAGAGACAGTGGGAAGGTAAATAAAATGAATTCAAATCATCCAGGCAGCCAACCCGTTGTTTGAGACAACCACTTGATTAGGTGAGAGACTGTCCTTTAAATACATTTTCCAGACAGTTTCCTGGGCTAGAATGGTCAGGAAGATCAGAGGAGGGTGGTGTAGTAAGAGTGCTGTGCTGAGCAATTTCATGGAGGTGAAGGTGGAAGATGAAATCCAGCTTATTCCCCCGGGCTCTGAGGCCTGGTGGAAATCTTGTTGTCAGTAATCACGATGAGCCTACATGTGGAGCTGGTGCCACATGGCTATCTGTTTCCTGGGGTTCTTCAGCATTTCTTCCCAGTGGCTCCTCTCAGTGCCTGTGACATGTAAGCCCAGACTGCACTTGCCAAGCACATGGCTCTGGCCAGCTCCATCCTGGCTCAGCATTTCCAGCTCCACGCTGGAGGCACGCAGGAGCTCATGAGGCACCTCAAACATGATCATCTCGTTCCACACAGGGTTGATCTTGTGTTTTGCACGTTTGGTCTGCTTCTTCTTCAGCTTCAGTGACTGATGCCTCAGTGTCACCTTGACAGAAACATCTGTATAAGGAGGGGAGAGAGACATCATGTTAATGAGCATACAACAAATAGACTAGACTAGACTAGAAGAGGCTGAGTTGGAAGGGAACCATCAGGATCATGGAGTTCAACTCCTGGCCCTGCACAGGACACCCCAAAAATCATACCATGTGCCCAAGAGTGTTGTCCAAATGCTTTTTGAACTCAATCAGGCTGGTGTCGTGACCAACCTAAGTCTCCCTTGACTCAGCTTCATGCTGTGTCCTCAGGCCCTGTCCCTGTCCACAAGAGAGGAGATCAGTGCCTGCCCTTTCACTTCGCCTTGTGAGGATGTTGAAGACCATGAAGAAGGAATCCCCTCCCTCTTCTCCAGACTGAACAGAGCAAGTGACCCCAGCCACTCTCCATAAGGCTTCCACTCCAGGCCCTTCACCATCCTTATGACCCCCCTTTGGACACTCTAATATCTTAATTTTTTTTAATATTGTGATGCCTGAATCTGCACCCAAAAATCAAAAAAATGCAAGAGAATTTATACTGGTGGCATCAAACTGAGACAGCACAGTAGAAATATTGGTCAGGGGGCATTTGGTTTTCACTTTTTAGAAATTATTCAGATCTCTTTGGCTTTCTAAGTCAGACTTTTTTTTTCCTGCCAGACTTCACCCTTCCCACTTTCTTTCCAGATTTACATAGTAGCAGAAACAACAGTATCTGTTTCCTTGCTATAACACTCACCACTTCCGAGTAGATCTTTCAGCTGCTTGGAATGGAGGTTTTTAGCCTTAATAATCACCACCAGCAGGCGATTAGCTGCTGGCAGGTAGCTAATAGAGAGCAGAACCTCCCCATGGCCTGTGGATGGCTCCTGGAAATGGAGACACAGAAATGGTTATTTTTTATATAATCTTGGCCAGAACATTAGGAAAGCAACAGTAGAAGACTGATGGGTGGAAGGTCATGGACCAACCAAGTTGTCTCTCTGTACAGGAGATCTTTCCAGTTACCCTGGATGAGAATAAACCTGGCAAAGATGCCTGAGGCTCATAAGGCTCCCATAATGTGAGTTACTGAATCCTTATGGCACCGGCAGTAACTGCTTCTGGACATCAACTTTTAGTGCAATATTTAATCAGAAGAAGATCTGGAGCTGACATACAGTGCAAATAGTCAGAAATTCCTGTTTTGAGAGACCACCTAACTGCCCTGTATTTATGTCTGACCTGGAACTGGACTACACCTTCCCTGATACCCTATTTGGTATGAGAAAAAACCTAGCCCAGCTGAAATCCTCCACAAGCTTGGCACAGTACAAATCACAAACAGGACAGAACTGCTAGGAACGTGCCTTGAGCTGTTTTATTTTTCAGCATCAGTCTCATTACATGGTTATGACAGTGGAAAGATACCATCAGCTCACATCCCAGGCAGCAGACCAAGAACTTAATGCTACAACTTACTTTAAAAGTTTTTTGACCAATCACACAAAGCAAAAGCACATTGCTAGTAGTTCTATCCAGCCAAATACAATACCTGCTTGTAAGCCTTAAAACACAATGCACAGAGCTCCATTGTTAAGCTTAAAACTTCCTAATATCTTGCTAGATAAACCTTTCTGTAGCTTAGGGAGTTATTCTAGACAAGCATTAATACACAGCCCATTGTTTTATTTGTCCTTGCTTTTCTATGTTTTACATAATTTTTCTGCTGACCTATCTCATGGTTACTGCTTAGCTCTAATCACAGTTCTGCTGTCTCTGAGGCCTGCCTTTTGCATCTTTCCCAAAACCCTCTGATTTTATGAATTCCCACACTCTTCCCTCCCACCTGCCTTCCATCAGGACTGTGAGCAGCACTCCCTGCTTCCCCTGTGGGAGACTCCCTTTCCCTTTCCCTTTCCCTTTCCCTTTCCCTTTCCCTTTCCCTTTCCCTTTCCCTTTCCCTTTCCCTTTCCCCTTACTTCCATTTGTCCTGGACAAGCGCCCTTGGAGGGAAAGCCTAGGGACACAGTCACACCACCGCTGCTCTCCTGTAAGAGAGTAATGCCATTTCCTTTTCAGGAGCCAGCAGGGAAGGAGAAAAATCCCACACCATTGTGTGCAGAGCTGACAGCCCATGGCAAGGAACAAAAAGGGAGTAGTTATTCTCTCAGTGAGTGGGAGCTTGTGACAGAAATCTGGTTTAGTGTGAGGTTAATGACCCAGAAGAGTCCCAGAAAGCCAATGCCAATTCAACAGACTCATTCTGGGCTCCTTAGCGTGTTCTACATCCTCGAGGATAGACAGCCCTTCTCTCCAGGCTATTTCTGTGCTCTGCAGTGTCGCTACTAAGTGAGCCATAAATATTTCAAATTAAGTTTTCAACCAGTTTCTCGAAACAGGCAAGGACAGGCCCCTGTATGCTCTCCATGAGCTGATTGACTCTCCAGAAAACATGGCTGTCATCACTGTCTGGTTCAAATGACTAATTTGTCCTGCACAAATCAGGTGGAAGGGCATTAGCAAGGAAGCCTGAAATTCAATCCCAAGTCAGCCCAAGTAAATATGTTTTTCATGCACTCAGGTAGCAATGAAGGGCTTGTATGCATTTCACTTATATGAATCCTGTCTTAAACTGAAGTGGACCTTAGAAAAGCCCACACATAAAAAGAGGCAGTTTCAAATACCTGTATGCCCACTACAAAAGAATTGTACACTCAGAGACAAACCCAAACACCACCTCAATGCTAACCCAGTGTTTAGGCTTGTCATAAGCTGCTTTTCTTTATTTACCCCCACTACATCTCAGCAGGTCCCATTCTGTAGCCCTTGGCTAGAATTTAGGTTCCTGTAGCTGCAGGCACACACAGATGCGGTGGAGATTGGGATGGGGTGGGGCTCTGTAGACGTGCACACACACACAAACACACGCCTTGTACTCGGATCACATCTTGTACCTATGACTTTCAAGCTCCTAGTGTGCTGATCAAGCTTTTGGCCAGCCTGTATCTGCATGAAAACAAAACCTGCAATGGCTGGTCTCTGCTGGAGTTTTGCTTGAACAGACCAAACCAGAGGTACTTCCCCTTCTGGGCTTTGTTTTCTTTGTTTCTTTTTTTTCCTATTAAATCCATAACCTACATTTTGTGCTGAAATCCTGCAGATTCATACAACCATCAGTGCTTCAGTCTTTCTTTCTATGCAAAATTAATAAAAAGCAACAAGGGGTCATCAATGATTTACGTGCAGGGCACCACGAAATCACAAAGGGGAAGTTGCTATGCAAGGACACACTATCATCAACCCACTATCATTACTGTCATTAGCAAAGCAGTGGGAGGGAAGGAAGACAAGATAAGGATATCAGTCTAGAGTATCTACACTTTGCATTGCTCACAGGACTCAATGAATTCCTGAATGCTAATTGCATTACCTGGTTAGCTGTAAGCTCCACTCTGGGTTCCTTCCCCTTTGTGTGGGAGGATTACTGGGAAGGTAAGAATGAAATTTCTGCCCTTCCCGGCATTTCAAGGAAATGTCACACTCTGACAAAGCTCAGTAACTTTGTTCCTGGATGAATGCTGTCAAAAATAGCTCCTCTTTTTTGATCCGCTCTTCCTCACTCCCTCCCTCTCTGGTTCTCAATGAATGATTCAGGATCTGTATACATAAGCTATCTGTGCAATGGTTGGCTCTCTCAGGTCCCAGATGACGCAAATTCAGCTTTCACTGCACATCCTCAGCTCAAACTGGGGCACTGTTCAGCAGTACTGCTGGTGTTAACCTTGTGCTGTCAGCCTGGAGAAGAAATGAATGCTGTCCTGTTTCTGTGTGTGGTTGTGAAGCTGGACCAAGGCAGAATTCCCTGTATATCAGGACTCCATCAGGTGCACTGGAGTAACAACTTATCGTTGCTGTGAACAGGCTGTTCCTTGTGTATTCCTAAAAAAGCAGATACTTCAGTATGGAGGGAGAGGGGGAGGGTTACAGCTATTAGACAAATACTGAGTCTCGTGCTTGAAGTTTATTAAACTCATTCAGACCACCCGTTTGTTTCTGCTGCCTCTGTCCCTGACAGATGTTTTTTTAGAGTGGACAGTCCTGTTAATATTCAGGTGGTTATCAGATAAATCAGCCCTATTGGAAATCAGAAATGCTAGCAGTGTACTCTGTGTCTGTGGCCAGCTCACGGTGGAGAGACCTCACCCTTGATGGTGACAGGCAATAATTTGTTTCATCGTGCTTAGTGGTGGTGCTGGTGTTGTTTTGCATTGCTCAGCCATACCACAGCAGACTACAAGAGGTACCACTTGTTGTGATGAGTGAGCAGCAGCAGTAGCAGCATCCTGCTGCTATGTCAAGTGAATTGCTGCTGCTAGAAGAGCAACCTAGCTCATGGCAGGGAAAAGGCTCCTGAGGAAATGTGCAAGAATTTATAATGTGCACATGAAGCATCCCCTGTATCCACTTCAAGAACTGTTGGAATTCTTCCCTCCATTTTTTCCTGTCTGTGCAACTGGCAAAATGTGGATAAGGGAAGAAAGGAAGGTTTTGATGTTTAAGGAAACCAATACAATACAATGAATGATATTTTAATATCTCCCAGAACAAGTAGCACTGGATTGGTTCCGGTAAGTGTAAGTGTCCTTCAGTCCAGCATTCCAGTCCCAACAATGTATTTCACCCTAGTTTAAGGCTCCCTGGGGTGCCACCGTGCGCCCTACCACACCCAGCTTTGCAAAATCCCTCAGTTGGGCTCTGCAGGCACACTGATACTGCGGCTCTTGCCACTCTGGTCCTGTATTAATAATTCTCAGAAGCTCACACACATTTTTCTAGATATAGCATTACAAATGCCAGTGTCAGATTGTCATGTACTTGGGGAGGAGTTGAGGGAGTTGTGACACATTAACAGCTGGGAGCATTAGACAGAAGGGCTTCTGATATGATGAGCTACAGACCAGCACAGAGCTGTGCTGAGTGATCTCTGCAGTCACACATCACCCCTCTAAACCTGCTCCAAACAAATAAAGCCACCCATCCGCATGCAGCTCTCTAGGAAAAGGGTTTTCTTGTCCAAACTCTTAATCATTAGGGCTTCTGAACTACCGACAGACATAGTCCATACCTTCTCTGGGCTCTTTAGCCTTTCCCACTGGGCCTTCCCAAAGGATTCCTCCATTTCAGCTAGGTTCAGTTTCAGTTCCCCCACAATGCTGTGCCTGGAGAACTTGTCACAATTTCTCAGGGTGAGAGTCAGTGTTCCTCCTGGCATCTCCTCCTCTGTTAATGGGAATTGCAGCACCTCCTCCCAAAGGGTGTGAAGTACCTTCTTCTTCAGCTCTGTCTGGGCCTCAGCAATGCCAGACTTGCTCTCCAGGGTGCCCAGTATGTAGCAATGGCAGCCAGTGTCTTGGTCCCCGCTCATTCCGTCATGCATAGCTGGAAAAGATGGATAGTAAGGACCTCTCACAAAAGACAGCCCTGAAATATCTGTGGCTAAATTGCTTGTTTCATGACAGCCATAAAATAAAACAACTGCATAGACATTGACCCCTGTTCCTGCCTGCGTGGGAGCAGATTAAGCTGTGAGTCCAAGCTGTGGTGTTTTCCTCAGGCTGCACAATGTCCCTGTCCTAGTGCCAGTGCAGAAGGATGCTGCCAGTGTTTGGGAGAGCAACAGCTGAGTTCAAGGAAACACATTCTGTTGAAAGATGCAGAACAGCACTGAAATGAGGCAGCATGAAACAGGGGTTGGCAGTTCTCATTTACTTTTACCTTGGCACACAAAAAAAGTTTCTTACAACGACTTTAAAAACAGGAAGGTCAGTCACAGACATCAGAGATGGGATAGAGTTTCCCTTGGCACACATCTATCCCTCCAGGCCAATGTCTAAGGGTTACTGCATTCTGCTGGTCCAACCTCTGGTAAATGAATCCATCAGAAGCCACCCCACAGCCCAAAAGACCTGCATCAAGAGACATTCATCCCTAATTTTATATCCCCTTTATTTTGAAAAGTCTAGAGTGAGAATGGCATTTCACACTCCTCTTCAGTTGCAGCAACAGAGCTGCACTGCCTTCTCCAGCGGCAAGAGGAACACACCCTCCTCCAAGGGGTTACTGAATATCACAGCTTTGAGGGAAAAACTGTTGTCCTTGCTGCAGACAGTCCAAGGACAGCTGCTCCTGAGCTGCCAGGACCTGTGGGTCACAGGGCTCTCCTGGCTTCTCAGGGGAGCAGCCCTGGCAAGCAGTCCTGCTCACAGGAGTGCCAGGGTGACAGCCAGCCGGCGTGGGTGTCCATCCTGAAGGGCAGATGAGGGCTCGCTGCTGGCAGGAGGCCTGCAGCAGTGGCTGCCATTCAGCACCCTTTCAATTCTCGCCTCAGAGGGTGTGATTTGATTAGGTTTCCACAGAGATCTACACTGTGCATGAATTATTCAGTCAGCTTATTTTACTCTCCCAGAGGAACTGATGATGCTCCAGCCCTGAGTGGAGAAGCTGTTGCAGTTGTCAGAGAGAGACACAGAGCCTGGCTGCCTGGCCAGGCACTGCCAGAGTGACTTAAAATAAGTCTGGTATCTCCAGCCCAGGCTTTGACTTGACTTGAGGAAAGGGCAGTAGGGAGTGGATCAGGTTGAAGAATGAAAGGTATGGAGAGGAAGGAGATAGTAACCCCATTTCTCTTGCCCCCAAAGGAAAAAATAAAAAGAAGAGGTTGCTTTGTACCATGTCTTGGACAGGAGGAGCCCATCCTGGTTCCTGACAAAACTGTACAAACAGCTGTTCCCAAGCTACGCCCTCTCTTCAAGCAGTGACACTGACAGCTATTCCTGTTCTGCAAGCCCAGCACCAAAGAAACCTCCAGTAGGTCCTGAGGGCACCTGCTGGCCTTAAGATAGGAGGGGAAGTGTCTCTAAGTGTCTCTAAGTGTAGTCACCACGTGTGATGAGCCATGGCCCTTACCTTGGAGGAGGGCCACGCGCAGCTGTGCGCGCTGGGGCTCGTAGAGCAGGGAGTAGTGCAGCTCGGGAGCCTGCTGCCCGCCGCCTGCCCGCTCGGGCCTCAGCCGCTCCGTGACACACACGTCCTTCACCACACCTGGAACTGAAATAAACCCTTTAGCAAGCAGCTCTTCCCCTTCCCAAGACAGCAAATCCACTTTCTCTTGACTTCACTTTTCAAAATGTCTCACTCTTTCTGCACTTTGTATGCAGGACTATAATTTATTTTCCTTCTTCGTCCATCATCATACATCCTTTTTGTTCTGTTTACTTGCACTTTCAGCTCTTTCTACAGCATTTGGACAAGACTTCTGCTCTCACCACCTTGTGCTCTATGATGGTTCACACACTTGTTTTTTTACCTTATGACTAGACCAAGGTGTCTGAATGACTCTCATTACTTGTTATATTGTTTTATATTCTGTTAACTGGCATTATTAAATTAAATCTCCCTGCAGTGAGACTGTGAGTCTGCTCTTGAACTGCTGTGCAACTCTGCATTAGGTCAGACCTCACTAAACATTTTGTTTTGTTTTTCTTTTAAATTTAACAATGAAGTCTTTGTCGTGCAAAAGACATCCATTTCCATAGCACCTGACCAGGTTAAAGTCAATGAACTTTGGAATCCATAAGGCAGTTTCTCCATGCATAATTTTGGAGCTGAGTATGTAGTTCATACTGAAATAAAGCAAGTTGCAAGACTAAAAGAAAAGCCAGAGATTTTTGTCATCCAAAGCTGTTATCTGCAAGGTCAGTTCCAACTTACACAGAAAACAATAGTGGGACCAGCGCACTTCCTCCTAAAAATCTCAGCCACAGTTCAGACCAGTTCACTGTGGCATCAAAAGGAGAATGCAACAATTCTTGTTTAATTTTAGCAACACTTGAGCTATATAATCAGGCAGAGCAGGAAGGAAACTTGCTTGTGCCATTAGCAGTGCAGAGAGGCTATTACACCAACACTTATATAAAGCTTTAGCCTAAATGCAGCCATCATCTTTCATCCTTTCCACCCTTATAATCTTTTCCCTGACACCTAAGGATGTGGCTCAGACAGTCTCTTCCTCCAATGCATCTGCTTCCCATGGTACTTTCTTTTCTGTACTCACAAGCCTCAGGTTGGAGGGTTGAAGGTAGCAATTGTCCTTCCTGAAGGGCAAAAATATAATCTCAAAAAATTAAAAACAACTAAAAATAATACTCCGCAAAAATAATGGCAGATGGCATTGTCTCTCTGGCAAATCTTCAGGAAGGTTTTATTAAAGTGGTAACCACAAGAGTAAATTATCCTGTTAAAATATGGCTGTGAATTTAAAAATCAGTATGGAAGAAGGCCAAACATGTTGCCAGATGCATATAATTAAGATTGCATTTTCTCTCAGGCTCTAGAAATCTTAAGTTTCAGGATTGGGAGTGTTACCTTTTAGGCTGGCTGGGAAACAGGAATTCTGTTTCGCAAAAGCCTTTGAGGTGTCAGCCTTCAGTTTCACTGCACATTACAATAAGCCAAGAACATCTTACCAAGCCATGGAAATAAAGGAGGAGAGAAAATTAGAAGCTTTGAGCTCCACTGTCCCTGACAAGGACAGTTGTTGGACAGCTAGCATCTACCAGGAGGAGATACTCTGCCTAATTTTGGCCAGATATTTCACACATACTCTGGCTACAGATCTCAACACAACTACACTAAATGTGCTTTTCTACAAAATGTCTGCTACCAGGGAGACAGATTTTTCAAAACAAAAAATGTTCAGGTTAAAAAAAAAAAAGACACGAGATACAGCTACAGCTTTGTTATCAGAATGTCCTTATGAGCTCCATGACTACCTTCTACTAAACAAGTGTGTTGAAAGCAAAACTCAGAGTGCTCATGATAAGAAAGTGAAAAGCATCCGATAAATTCCACATTTATTTATCTGACAAAAATCACATTATGCTTAGAAGTATTACAGATCCACATCCACTAAAGCAGTTGTTAGTTTGAAGACCAAAAGCTCCTACCGTTTTGAGGGAGAACAAACAGCTCTTCATTGACTTGTATCTTCATCCTATTCTCATCCAAAGAAGTATGTTTCCCAGGAGCTGGTTCTTCTGTTGTCTTCAGAGAGTACTGCGTGTAGTTAACAATTTCAGGTGAAGTTACTTCTGGTTTGGGGCCATAAATGTTGGGAAACTTCAGAAGTGCTCGAGGCTGGACTGGCTCTGCAGTTTTCTTAATGTTGAACTGAAAATTAAAACTTTGTTTATTACTTTGCACAAATTACATTAACTCCTCCAATTCTCTTAACGTTAGATGAGCTGAGACAGAAAAAAAGCAGGGCCTCTGGTCATTCCTACCATTGTTTTTTTCTTGGCTTGTAGAAACCCCTGCCTGTATGCCTAGAGACTTTCTTGTCAACACTGATACCTTGTACTTGGTGTGTTTCTTTTCAGATTTATTCCTCTACAGATATTTGATTACTATAAGAAAAAGATATGTTCTTATAATTTGATTTTTCCTCTGTTCTAGTACCAGTTAATATTTTCATAAGTTAATACTTTCATTTTAGTAAAGAAATTAACCACAAAGTTAATTTTGCTTTGATTAAGATATGGCAATTTTTACTTTGATGTTTGAAGTCAAATCCAAGAGCAAGAGGCTACAGACATCTTCCAGAATCCAGAATATTTTATATGAGTATATAGTAAGCATTAAGAGTGCAAAGATATAAATCAAATGTGGAACAAGTATGACCATGATGCAATAAGACTAAGGAGAGCTGGTTGAACAAATGAGCCCTGGACTGGCAAACCAAGAGAAGTTGATTCAGTTGTCATCTCAGCCTCTTGGTTCTGTGGACCAGAGCTCCATCTGACTATCAGACACACATCCCCCCTTTATTATGCCAGGACTGAAATTTGGATTTATGTCTGATTTTGTTCTTAACACTTCAATTCCCTGCTGAATCATGAACATGGAATGAGCAGAAGAACCTGCAAGATGCTCAGGTAGTCCAAGCAAAGGCTGGCAGAAAAGGCATTACTGTTCTCCCAAAACAAAAAATTATTTTAGTGGAATGGAACAGTTCTCTTCTGCTTATGTCCCAAGAAAGGATCCTGCCTTCTTACAATTGAAATCATTCATGATTCATTTATAGTTGGATTCATTGATGGGGAAGAACAAAAGCTGACTAGCAAATGACCCCAACCCTTGCAACAGATTTTATTAATGTTTCCAAAACATGGAAGACAAAAACCAAAGTAAAATCACCATTTTGGTTGCTTATTGTGCAGTGGGATTATCTCCAACCTACTGCCTGCTAACCTATTTTTGGTCAAGATTGAGGGAAAGACAGAAAAGGTTCATAATTGTAATTAAAGTTTTTAATTAGTCCTATTGTTTCCTATTAATAATGAATGTAGATAGTGCCCTGAATCTCTTGTCTGTGTTGGGATTTCCTGGTCCCAGCTTGTATGTCCAGAGGAAGCACACTTGCCTCTCAAGAAACAGAGCTGAAGAAAGAGGGCTGTCTTGCATGTTAGCCTAGTCATATTCTTCTTGTGGAGATCCTGGTTGCATACACTTGGCAGTGGTAGGGAACTAACTAGGTCAGTGACTCCATCTTCTCAAGGCAGCCAGTGCACCAGTGTTTAGGAAGTCTACTCTGCAACATAGCATCTTGTCTAATTTTAAGGGCTTTGAAAGAGAAGTGGGCTGAGAAAGAAAGACGTCATTGTGTGCCATCCTCACCTTGCATTCAGTTGAGTTTAGCTATTATGTAAATTACACAGTGTGGGGCTGTAAGTGAGAACCCTCTTATAGAGATGTGAGCCTCATCAGTCCTAAAATACCTAGGAAATGTGAAGTTACTAATCCAAACTTTAAATGCAATTTTCCATTCTCCTAAAATTAAAGCAAACCAACCAAGCAGAATGCATGGGGAATCACTGACAGCAGCTAGAAAAGGCAGGTTGTTTTTGCTGTGCAGAGGCATTACAGCCAGCACAACACAGTGGTGGTCAGCCTCTCCTGGAGCTGCTGTCCTACCACTCACTGGCCACATACTGGAGCCTCCTGCCTGTCTTGCTGCTGTCTTGCTGCCAGCACACAAAGCACTTCCAGATCCTTTGGGATGAAAAACACCACACAAATTTGATACGTTGTTAGTACAGTCTTCCTCTTACCAAATACCTTGCCAGGTAAATCAGTCAGCACACAGCATCTAAGAATGCTGTTGGGTCTAAATATTCCTCTTGTCTGTCTGCTCTGCAGAATTAGAGACGAGAGACATATGCAAGCACAGTGGGACTAGCCCACCCCCTCTTCCAATTGCATCTGCCTCTGTTTATTATGTTGCTGCCAGCTCTTTTCCCAAGTGCTGTGTGCTGATCCAGTTACATAGCAGTGCCCTATGGAAGTTTCCTTTGCAACTCAGCAGTTGTGTCTTAAATAAAGACAAGTGCAGAGCAGTTCAGAGAGTTCTGCAAAAATGCATGAAAGCGAGTAAAGCGAACGGAGCGAGGAGGCTGCAAATGATCTTTCTGTGTCCCTGCCCACTGTCACTCAAAGAACCAGACTGTTGCCGTTGTTGGATGTGTTTAGGAATCTTAACTCTGCAGGCTTTGCTGAGACTTTGCAAATTTACAGCAGTTTCTCATTGTTTTGCAGATGTATATTTGTGTTTGAACTTCTCCTCCTCATGTATGCAGGGCATGTCCATGGGGAGCCTCTGTCTATAGCAAATACGCGCATCACTGTCATGGGAGACATGCCAAGTGAATAAAATACAGATTTGCTACATCTTTCTTTTGTCATCTGTGTTTATCAGAATCAGTGGCCCTGACAGGTTTCAATAATTAAATGTGTCCAACACTGACTAGGACATACTGTGTACTGATGTAGTCAGAAAAAAAAGTCCCGACAGAACAATTTATAAACATAGAGATAATAAAATTTCACAAGCTCAGAACTCAAATTGAGATTAATTTCTTGAAGGTATAGAGATTGACTCTGATTCAGTGACAGCATAGGAGAATTCATGTTCCTGGCAAGAAAATTATTTTATTTGGAAGGAATTGCTAAACATATGGAATATGCAAACTAAGAACATTTTGCACTTTCTGTTACAGAATGTTCACTCGGCTGCTATAATATGACCAGATTTCTTTAAAAAAAAAACATAAAGCCAGTAACATTGGAAATAATACTTCAAATTAAAAAGTCTACAATACTGGAAGAATGCAATCACTCAGGTTATAATGATACATTTAGGGCAGATTGAATAATTTTATCCCCTGTTGGTCAAATATTGGATTAAGTCATGGCAAAACTTATGAATGTAGACATATTTTGAGGACCATAACTGAATAGCTGCTGAGTACTGGAGGCTTAACTGAACAATATGGAGACACAGTGCTTATTTCAGTCCTGCAAACAGGATAGCACCCCCATGGACAAGATCCAGGATGGATTAACACTTTCCCAAGATGTTTCCCAAAAAACTGTATAAAAGAAAAAAAGCCCAGTCCAAGGATGGAGTTAAAAGGAGGATTTGAGATGTTTCTGGGCTTGGAGATTACATCAAACTCTCATAGAAAGAGTCTGATGGTAAAGTTGTCTGTGGCTTGTGTTGCTGCAGACAACAGCTAGAAAAATTGCTTTGGAAAGTGATGTGGCTGTCAAAGTTACACATTTTTCATTCACATTAACAGTAAACTTGGAAAAATCTCTGCATCATTGTACATTCTTATATACAGGTGTTAGCAAATCCCCTCTGGGGTAGAAAAGACAAGAAAGGAGCATGAAAGGAGCATGAAAGGGGACATGACCAAGCTATCAAACAGAATAGCAGGTGAAATTCATCCTAGGAAAATGCAAACAGGTACTAGGAGTTATTCACCATGCTCATGAAGGGAGGCTCAGAATTAGCAGCAATCTCTTGAGAAGTCCTAAACTCCACGCAGAAGTTAACCCATGGTCAGTGGAGCCATCCTCCCACACCTCTCCTCCCCCCTCCAGCAACCACAAGGTCTGCTAATGCCATTCTCTATATTTGCATCAGTTCTTACTATACTGTTTGTAGATTTGGTCATCTTTCCTCAGCAACAAAGAACATGAGGATGCCAAGGTTCTTTTCTGCTTAGAGGGTAAGAGTGGAAGCCAAAGGCTGAATATTTAATTACAAACATTACAGAGGAGTTCAATTAGGACTCCAGCTACACTCTTTAAGAATCCAAAAATAACAGTCAGCTCAAATAATTAAAAGGCAAACAAAGACTATTGTACAATGGAGCACAGGCCTTTGGAACGGGCTACTATGGCATAACACTTGGTTGAATGGCCAAGTGAAAGTGGAAAGGACACAGGCACAAACAAATATCAGGAGCAACAGCCAACAGGTAATACTTTCAGAGACACTGACCAGTGCTATAGCTTATTCTAAAGACCACATTCAACCGAGGAAATCATCAAACACTTCCCTTTGAAGAGGAGATTCCCATTAATAAGTATATTAAAAGTGTTCTATAATTCCCCTAGCTCCCTCTTGCCCTGGGCTTAGGAGTAAATCAGGCTGTTTGGATTCTAACAAAAATGAAAGAGCACAGAGGGATGCCTGATGCTATCCATACTCCACATTGCTTTTACAATAAGTGAAAAAGAAATTCACAGTGTGATGAGACTGTCCAGTCATCACAATCTAGATTCTCATTTGCTTTTTATTATGATTTCAATGCCTCGTTTTAACTTCACACATAATTAATCCCCTCAGTTAGAAGGGCAGAAGAAGGAGGAGGGAAGGTTTTCACGAGAAACCAGCTGTTGACAGGGAACTATCCTGCAGGAACTATGAGATATTGTGAATAGAATTAAATAGCTGCTATACGAGATCTCAGCAGGAGCCATCTCCTCTTCACAATGCTGCGTGCCACCTGGTACAGTCCGGTCTTCTCTTCTTAGGAAATTATTTCTCTTTTGATCTATCTTAACTAAGCAGCATTTCCAGTCCTCATTCCCTGTTTCTGCCATTAGCAGCTTTCTCTCTGGCTCCGTGGCAGCTGTCTCCTGCTCCGGTAATTCTCTGGTACCCAGCTCATCTCTGTTTTTCCCTCACTCCTCCTCCCACTGGCATGTTGTTATATCCCAAACACAGTAAGCAGATAACAGGCAGCATAAATCACATGCTGAGTAGCCTAACAGGGAAGTTGCACTCCCACCCTCTGCCTTTAAAGAAAAATCACGGAGTAAATTAGAGACTGTGTCTTACTTGCTGGACTGGCTGAAGCACACTGGGCTTAGTGTTTTCCGTCTCGTCCTCTTGGTCCTTTTCTGAGAGTCCTTTCCCAGGCTGCTTGCATTTGCAGAAGCAGGTGAGGCCGCAGAGGGCAAGGATGCTAGTTGCAGTCCCTAAGGTAGCCCCCAGGGCTATAACTGGAGCAGACAAAACCATTGTCCTGTGCTGCACAGGAACAGAAAGCACAGAGACTCTGTGGCTCTTTCTGCTCCCTGGGAGAGCAGCTCTCCCACATCCACTCCGAATTCTAGCCTGGCTTCATTCTCCTTGGAAGTCTGAAAGCAATTCTCTTTGCAGCAAAGGGACCAATCTAGACACACAGATAAATCATCCCACCTTTGCTAGGCAACAAGGCTACCTTTCTATCCTGCTGATGGAGTTGCTGCTCCAGGTCAGGGAGAGGAAATAGTAATTGTGGTGCCTGCAATCTCCATATAGCTGCAAACAGGCAGTTTTCATTGAAGCCTGTTCTCCAGCTCCACTGGGAAAAGTCTGATGTGTGATAGAGAGGAAAGACGTCAGCAGAAGGGGCTGGCCTTGCTAGCTAACTCACAGAAAGTGCATCCAAGTGTTTGATCATCTCTCTAGCAATATTTCTCAGGGTTGGCTTGCTGATATGCTCAAGAGGTTGCATTTTTTTGTCTTAAGGCAAAGATAGTGACTGCCAAATGCTGCTGGCCTGAGAAGCTGTGTTATGATAGCACTGCACGATAACTCTGTAGTCACACAGTAAATCCTCTGTATAAGTCAGGCAAAACTTTCTCATCCTTCAGAGGCTGCAGAACAAATACAGACAAGAATTAATCACTGTCCCATACCTTACCACCTTAAAGCACAGGGTCTGAACCTTTTGGAGCTGCTTCTGCAGGATAAATGCAGAACAGCATCTCTGTTTAAAAAGAGAGCAGAAAATCCTACCAAACAAGATGCACTATGCATATGCTGCTTCCTCTGGAGAAAATGAGAAAGCAAACAACATATGCTAGATATTAGTCATAGTGCTTACCACACTGGTGTCAGGCAGTGGGCTGCTGAGCACAGAAGAACCTGCATGAATAGACTTGAAGAGCTAGATGTCCGTCCCAGTTTTCTCTTGAGGTGATGGGGTGATTATCTTTCTCTGACTCATTTATTTTTGCCTTATTTCTCAGAATGCCCAGCCTGGGGAAGAGGATAATAAAATGCCATCATTTGATGTGTTTCTCATGACGTGTACTACCCTTTTCTAGGTACTTCACAGGGAGGATCTAGTGGCCAGAAGGTGATTATAATTCTGGTCACTATATCCCTCAGCCAGAATGAAAATAGTCAGCAAATATTCCAAAAATACCCAGTTCTACTGATTATACTGGGAGTTTGTCATTCTGTTTTGAAATATAGTTGATGCCCATGGATCAGGAAAACAAATTAACTATGTACAGAGAATTGTTTAGAAATTCAGGTGTTTTGATCCTTCTGTAGCTCAGGTTTTGCATAGATTTTTCTTAACTTTTTTTTTCTTTGATGCTTCACATCTTATTCATGACAACTCATGCAGCCTTTGTTCCTTGATGACATGTTCACCTCCCTGGAACAAAACTTCCCTCGCACATCTTCCCTCACTTTAATTGTTAGATTCCTCTGTAGCTCTGCATCCTAATGGCTGCAGTGCACATTCCCCTTCTCCTCACCCTACCTGGCTTGTCAGACACGTCTCACCCCACGCTTCCAAGCCTCCTGACCCCCCATCAAGAATCAAATCCCAATGGACTCCTTAAGCAGAGGCAGTTTCCTAACAAATTGCTGAGCCCATGGAAACTGGTCTCTCAGCTCAGCCCACAGAAAGAAAACCTTGAGCTTTGTCCTCTATCTGCAAGAACAAAAGTTGTGTGCACCAGGCTGGACCACTGGCACACCTCTCCCTGTGCTCAGCAATGGGAAGAACATCACGCAGAGGAGGTTGAGAAATCTGACTAAACAATCCCTTTGCTTCTTGTTTTTTGTATCTCAGGAGATTCCAAAGCCTTGAGTAGCATCCTTGTGCTTACCTCTTCTGATGTGAATTTTCTTTGCCACAAGTAGACTTTTCCAACAATTTGCTGACTTATCTAACAGCTATTTCATTCAGCCCACAGATGAACAGGTAACATTGTGATGATAGTGCCATGAGGTCTCATCTAGAGTTTAGAGATTGAGCCAAGTTGTTACGGACTTCTACCACCACTCAAGAGAAGCAGAAGTGAGAAGAGTCTGAAAGATGACAAAAAAGATGGACACAGTCTTTAGATGCCTTTGATTTCCTCCACAGGAAGGGTTTTTCCTAGAAGTGCCAATGAAATCTAACACAGCTAGGTCAGAGACCCCAGAGATTTGGAAACCACAGGGAAAAGAAAAAGGTTCTGTTAAGGGTAGAATACAGTGAGAGAGATTTGGAGTGGAGAAGGCATTCAGTCCATTCATGAAATGCAATCTTGATGTGTTTCCCACAAGCTGTTCTGAGAATTATGCAAAGACTGCTTACAACATGCTGTAGAAGTAAGGTCACACCAGAGTATCTCTGCAAGACAATAATTTAATAGCAAAATCTCTGAGATATTTTCTGCCTGCTTATATTGGCAGATTAAGTTTTCCTTCCCAGAAATTGTATTTGATGTGAAATGTTATAGGTACAGAATCATTGTCAAATATAATTTTTTAATAGTAACAGACAGCCAACAGCCTTTTTCTGCTATTGCTAGGAAAACAAAGAAGCTCTCCTCAGATATTGAATATTATCAGTATTATCAGCTTCTACAAGTGACAGGCCAAAGATTTCAGATTTTTGTGTGTGTACTGATGCATGTACAGATACATAATTTCACTGTAGCTTTGGCATGTACTGCTACTGCATGGTTGCTTATTTTAGCACATTCTGTTCTAAAAAAATGGGCCAGAAGTGTGTTTCAAAGTCATATTTACACTTGCTTGTTTCAACAGCTAATAATTAAATTGCTTATTTTTCTTTAAAGCAGTAGTAGAATAAAATGGGAACAGGTAATGACGTTTCTCACTAGCCATTCACACTGATACTGTCCAGAATCACATAGCTTTTTTATCTGTCACATCTGCCATAAGAAAGAGACTTGCCAAGGTAGAAAGATGAAAGCCTATTTCTGGAATCCAGGTTTTAGGGACAGGTTCAGGCCTGACAACATATTTCACAGTCATCCTATCCACATATTTTCTCTAGATTCTGATGTAAGGTATGTGTAAGAATGACAAAAGCATATACATGGTTTTCAGCTTCTGGTATTTCAGACAGGAATGCTCTGTGATGGCAAAATAGAAGGTACCAGTAAACCTTTAGCACCTATAAATTCTTTGTTCGTGCTGTGAGCTCTTCTGCTGATATTTTGGGCCTTTCTATTCATTGGCTGTATAAAAGAGACTTACTCTGAATGAAGACTTGGTAGTACAGATCACATGGAGAATTACAAGAGCTCTTGCTTTGCCTAGCTGTAGTTCATGCTTTAACAGAAAAAAAAAAGAGGAAAAAAAGAAGCCCTTTAATATAATTGCCAACCACTTGAATAAGCCGGTGGGATTTGCAACCTTTATTTTGACAATTGAAGACACAAATTAAAGTGCCAGAATCCAGAAGGAAAAGCTGATATACATCTGAATGAAAGATGTTTGCACACTACTTTCCCTGACTCAGCCTACTCCACTCCATCAGGGGCTGGTATCAGAGATATTCTGTTTCTCACTGAGGCATTTCACCAGGCAGAAGTGTGAGTTAACAGATGGAAATGGGAAAGTTGTTTGAGTTTTTTTTTATTTCAGGGAAATCCTTGTGACAGTCAGATTTAGCCTGAAGGTGTAAGCTCATGTTTTCACTTGTATTGACTTGTTATGCGATTCTGTGCTACGGAAATGGAACAGTTTGAACAGAGCAGTGGTGTAAAATATCTTTCCAGATCATAGCAAGGTGTTTATATCATCCACTTTGGGCACTGAAATACTCAGTTAGTAACAGAAGACCACATAAGGCTGCCACGCGTTTTGTGTAAGTAAATGAAATATTGTGAAAACAAAAGTGAAGGTAAAGGGCTTGTGCTTGCAATGACTGCATCTGACTCCTTATGCTTTTGTGTGCTGTTGCCTCAGGTTGTAAAATCTTTAAGAAAGAGATTCTGTCTTCCTCCAAGTGGTGAAATGTTCCTCCCCCAGATGGTTAAGTATAAACAAATCGCTGCTGAAATAATCCTTTGCAGCACTATTAAGACAAAGCAGTTGTCTCTACATATTCATATGCAAAAAGAAAATAAAGAAGGAAGATCTGTGAGAGGAATGTGGGCTTGGTCCCTCCATCACTGTCACTGAAGCAGACCTATAGATATAAATCAAGTAAATTAAGTAATTAAGGGAAGAACAAAGACTCAGTTTCTAAAAGGAAGCTATAAGACAATCAGCCTCAACAAAATTCACTCAGGGTGTGGTGCTTCATCTGATATTAATGGATGTAAAACTCCTGGAACCTCCAGACTTATAGGAGCACCTGCCAGCTGTGTGTGTAGTCTTTTGCCACAGTTCTGCCCTCGGGATTGTGATAAGGATTTAGCACAGCGGAGGGTCCAGCTAGTGCAGAGTAGAGTTTGTGGTTAATGATTCTGTACTGGGACACCACACTGTCCTGAGATTAAAATCTGGACTCAGGAGATCTATGGGGAAAACATGGCTGTCTACCTGTTTCAGGATGCTGCCATGTACCTCCTGCCACCAGCAACCACTGTAAACCTGACTGTTGTACATCTCTTGCATCCCTTGCAGCAACATTGCATGAATACTGCCAGAGGGTGGAAGACTTAATACTAGAAAGTAGAGAGAAAGGGCCAAAAAGCAAAAAATGGGGAGGAAGAGGAAGGGTCTGTAATATGAGAATTGGGCATTGGTGTGACTGCTGTAGCAGGATGCTATTAGATGCTACACTATAAGAAAAGTAGGAAAATTAGAGGGAGTTCAGGAAAGCACCACATGAATGATTTAAGGGGTGTGAGGCAGTGGATCAAAGTGTGCCTCAAGAAGGAGAGTCTCTTTATCGATGAAAAGGCTAAGGGGTGTCTTGGTCAAAATCCTTAAGCATCCAGTTGTGAAATAAACCTTTGATGATAGAGATTCTCTCCTGCTGAGCAAACACTGTGTTACCAGGAGCTAATGGCCAGAAGCTGATGCCAGATAAACTCAGAGTGGAAACATTGCAGATTTCCAACAGCCAGCATAACTTCTGTGGGAGCAATCTCTGAGGGATTGCATGGGGTCATCCATCACGGGTGATTTTGAAATCAAGATTAGAGTTGTGCAGATTGTTTTTATGGGACTATTTTGGTTCAGTTGTGGTCTATACTGATGTTGAACCACCAGTTATACACCGACGTGCTATCCTGTGTTGTTCCATATGTATACGAGGATCACGTGGGATGTGAAGAGAATATTATTGTATAAGGCAAATTTTCAAAAAATCACAATTTTCAAAAAATCACAATTCCTCTGAAAGCATCAAAGGGCCAGCTGCAAAGAGAAAAGCAGCTTTAGAAGGTCACATCATACCACATAGTCCAGCAAAAAACCAGTATCTCTGCATTACCACATGAATTACTTTAGCCTGAGGTCTCAGCACCTCAGTAATGCAGATTCGGAAAGAAAATGTCAGCTCCAGCTCAGGACAGATCCAGGTGAAAGAAAGAAAAATGTATCACTGGAAATGCAACTGAAAGGAAGGAGAGTGTTGTTTGGTAAAGTGGCAGACAAAAGGTTAAGTGTGAACCCAATTAGCAGGTGAAGTTAAGCAAATGAGTAAACGCTTTCCTGTATGGGGGAGGGTATCTTGCTGAGACCAGATAACACACAGATAGATATCCTGTTCCTCCATTAAACTCTGTTAATTTGCTATTGAAAATCCAGGAAAATAGAGCTTGTTTAAATGAGCCTAACTCATTTTAATGTGAGAACTGGCTCTTGATTGACTGGAGAAGCAGAGCTTATTTCTGGGCAGATAGTTCCACTGCAAGTGTACATTTATTTCCACTAGATTTTTTTTATAACACAGGAGATTTGAGAAACTTCAAAGACTTCCGAAGTGCCAGACAGCAGAGTGCACATTGTGTATTTGCAATATACGGCTGCCTCCTAGAGGTGACAATATTTTTCTTACAGTTTCTGTTTAGCGTTTATAACGTGCCAAAGTTTCAACCTTTTGCAACACCAATGCTGTAAAGGATACTTTGCAGAGAAAATCTTTGGATCTCGTACTTTTAGTTAAAATTTTATCTCCAGCTGTGTTAAGGCTGCAAAGCCAAAAAATTCAAGAATTATGGTTGCCTGTAAAGCCTTAGCTCTATCCACTTTCATGTCAGCCTTGTCTTTAAATCTTTAAGTACAGGATAACACCATTTTATTTGAAAATGAACTGTGAATAGTTTGCTGATAAGATGCACTCTGATAATGAATCAGGGTTATATACTGAACACATCTGGGGTTTATATGCGTCTCCAAAGAAGGAGTAGATAAAGAAAAATATTAATCCAAATTACTGGCTGATATTACAGTTTAAGCAGCTAGAAATATGCACCATAATTACATAGGGGTCTTCTCATTTAATTTACACCCAACCTGGCACTTGTGGCAAGATCTGTGTGCTCATTTCCATGGCAAAATTCCATGGAAGTTGCATTGGAACATGAGCAGCACTGTGTGGTATTAAGCTGAAAAAAAAGTCACCTACAACTGTTCTTTAGGAAGTACCACTGTGTGAGAAAGCCCAAGCAGGCAAGCAGTCCTTCTGGACTGGCAGCAGAGCCTGGAGGCTCTGCCTTCCACATCTGGCTCTCATCCCACTGCCTCTCTGATTGCAGATACCGCTGTCACTGCAGAAATACTTCCAGAGAAAGATAGGGAAGACCCACCAAAAAACGCTGTCATTTTTTTCACAGCACTTCAAGAATCAAACTAACAGCAAAATGGCCAAAGCAACATCTGCTTTTGTGTCAGTTAATTCCAGTTCTAGAGCAGATTGCTTTTCCTTTAAGAGTTACATACAGGTCTTGCCTTTCCAGTCTAAAATAGGGTGTCATCAAAAAAAAAAATCAAGTTCATAGATGGATCAGAACAGATGTCTCAAGGTGTGGAACTGGATGTGTAAAGGAATGAAAGAGCAAATTTCAACTCCTCAGCCTGGAAAAGAGATAATGCAAGGGAAGAGGAAAGAGGTCTCTCAAATCCTGAGCGTATGGGAGAAACAGGCTGGGGATCAGCTTCCCAATTCCAGTATAAGAACTACAGGGAAGATTCAAGTAGGACTCTCATTCAAAACAAGGGGCAAGTATCCTACATGTTTGCCCTGTTCTTATGTGCTTTTCTAGGCAGCCTCTTTTGGCCCATGCCAGACAGAGGCTACAGGGTCAGAGAGGCCTGTGGTATTCTAGCAGATGTCACATGCCATGCAAATTTTATTTCCTACATCTTTTAGGAAAAACCCTGAGAATCAGCTTGGTTTTTGGAAATATTTTGACTGACTGACTCATGTAAAGTTGCAGTTTGTCAGCAGCTGTTGGTCTCTTATTGCTTCCTTCCATGTTTCCTTTGAGTCTCGGTGAAAGTTTTCATGTATCCCCTCCATCTGTCAAAGAGGCACAGGCAGGAAGGCACAGTGAACAGACTGGGAACTGAGCTGCTCCATGTAGTCACTCACTATGTTTATTGGGGCCTTCTGCTGGCTACCTCAATCAGTAGAAGCTGCAAGTACCTCAGCAGTGGTAATTCTTAACGTCTAATAGTGAATCACTTTTAGTCCTTATAATATCAAGAACGGTACAGGAGTATTTTTCCCTAAGATGACATTGTTTGATCCTGTTCCTTGACATAGAGACAGAGAACAAAGAGGAGGAAATAAGTGAAGATAAGAAAGAATCACATCTTCTAGTTCTGAACTTGAGAAATTATATTCTGTTCACGTTCACCTCTAGCCATTCCTTGTGGCCCATAAGATTTTGTCAGGCTTTGAAATATTTTCCATGACACTGCTATTATACGAATTTCAGCCAGTACTCTGATAAAATGAGTTGGCACAAAAGATCATGAAGCCAGACCTTCCAGTCAGACAAAAACACCCTCTACAAAAACAGCCTTTACAGAAAACAGCCTCCAGCTATCAGGATAGATGCCTTTCCCCGAGTAAACTGCAGGAGTGGCATGGATCTGTGCTTACAGTATCCTTACTCCTCTACTGCTCTGATCTTTCTGGCCTCCATGCCTTCCTTTGAAAGAGTTCAGATAGGGAGTTGGTTTTGGTTTTTGCAGAAATATATGCTATGTTTAGCTTTTCAGATTGAGATCACAGTGAGATCTGACTTCATCCTGGTCAAGTTTGATAGGTGTTTGCTGCTCAAAATCAATGTTGTCCAGTGAGAAATAGAGCAGTAGGTCTTTCACATTTTTACACTATTGCCAGCACCTATATTGACAGCTTTGCAGTCAGGCCTAATCTAAATTATCTTGAGATAGCCACCCCCTTCAGGATTTAGGCACTTCTGTGGTGGAAATCACAGGGGCATTGCCTGGGATTGCCCCAGAGGGCTGTACTTGCTTAGTACACACAATCTTCAAAGTCATTGGGGCAAAAACTTCCCCTAACATAAGACTGAAAAAGTTACATACAAATTTGAAAGGAGCCCTCCCATGTGTGCTCCTTTCAGTAGCTCTAGGAAATTGTTTCCTTCATTTTCACAACTGCCCAAATTACGCTTCAGAAGACTGTCCTCTCCCCAGTGGGCTCACTGACTTGTAGCCCTGTGTCTTCTGCTGTTCCCTAGCTGCTGTCAAAACTCTGGAGTAAATAATCTTCAAGCTGCAAATCCACAAACTGGGTCAGAAGCTCTTCCCTGGGTCCAGTAGGAGGAAACCTGACACAGCAATGATGAAGAGTAAAACCCTTAGTGAAAATTCCCTTCCTTAACTCAGTTGTTTCCACACTGGTTTCCACAGTCTCTACTTCACTGCTGTGCTTACACTGGCCAGCTCACTGTCTTTTTTTCCTGAACATAACTATAACATTCAAAACTCAGTTGTATCCTCCCTCTGCTTTTATAAACCTTTCCCTCCTCCTTCTCTTTTCCCTTTTATGTATTCATTTTGTAGGTCTTCCCTTTTCTTCACCATGTGAGAATCCACTATCTATTGAGAGGATAGGTGATTCTTCTTTCTCTGTACCTTATCTCCACTTAGTCTTTTCCTGATCCATTCCTACTGTCATGTTTCATAAATAGATTACAGATCCCATACCAACATTTGGTTGATCTATTTTCTTACAATGTGAAATCTCAGGCTGAGGCTGATGTCTTCTCCCAAGAGACTTCAAATGAGCTTAAGCCTAACCTGATCATATTAAACCTCACAATTTTCCCATGCAAGTTGCCTTTACCATCCAACATCTTCTCTCACACCACTATGTATCAAAAGCCCTCATCACTCAGGCCCATACATCTTGGATGTCCCCAACATGGCACACACTTATCACATCAGCAGCAGTTTGCACTTTCTTCATCACTGTCAGGCTCTTGTCTGTACAGCCTAACTCCTCTGAAGTACCTCTGAAGTTCCACTGAAGGAGTTTCATGGCAATATCAGGCAAAAATATGTGATAAAGTTTAAATAATGCTAAAGCTGTGCTTTAGAGGCTTTAGACGAGAAAGAGGTTTTGTTCCAATAAAGTTTAAATTTTGCATTTCACCTAAATTGTGGCAAAATACATGAATCTTGTGTCAAAACTTCTGTTCAAAGTTGTGACACACTTGGTACCAGACAGTAGGAGGGAAAGGTCGGCCCCTGTCTGTGGAACAGGGACAGTTGTGTAATCTTCAGCGGTTGCATGGCAGGTGTGTAGGAGAGATGGCTGCCTACAACATCTTACCAGTCTGGCTTTCTCTGCACAGATCAGGAAATGATGGGGGCATAGAAACCACACTATGATTCATATCTAACCTTTTTTTTATAACAACCATGTAGATGGTCTAAACATCCTGAAAATCTAGGTAACTTTGTTCCAGACACAGTGGAATGCACAGAGCCTACTGGGTCATACTAATGGCCCCGTGAGGAAGCTCCCAACCCCGCTTTGTGTCATGTCACAGCCAGAGGAAAGACAAGGCACATGACCCCAGTCCCTGCCAAATGTGGTGCCACAAACACACACATTGCAATTTAGGAAATACTGCTTAATGAAAGGCTTCTTTAAATCACCCTAGGATAACCATGTGCTGCAGTAACCGTACACTGGAGTATGGAAAAAATATCGTCTCCTAACAGCTTGTAATTTAGGACAAGTTTCTTCAGTGACAGCAAAGAACATCCCCATTCATTTCAGTTTGTGAGTGCTTTAATCAAGTACACCCATGAGGAGAGACACATGTGGTCCTGCTCCTGTGAGGACGAGTAGGTCAGCTGCTCACTTATTTTAATGACTGGGCAAAGAATGAGAGTTTTTCTGATTTATTGGTTTAAAAGGTTGACTTGACTATTTGATATATGTATTTCTTTTTCTATTTGCATTTTACTGTTCTTTTCAGTTATGTCATCACACAAACCATCACCTTAGTCCTTGTTCTTTCAACAGATCTTAAGATATCAGAATGGCAATGGTCCGAGGCTACAGCCATAATTCATTTAATGGCAGGCCACAGAGAGTGCCTCTATGGCCCTCATAAATTCTTGGAGAGACGAGCTCTACATTCTCGTCTCCTTTTTATGATGGTCCAAAACAAGTATTACATGGGCTGCTCTCTCTTCAAGATCAGAAGAGATTATCAGAATAAAGAAAGTAATAAACACTCCACCCTTCTCTCATTTGCAGAGACTAACCACTTTGAATATTTCACATCATTCACTACTTCAATTTCCTACAAAAAGAATTTGTTTATTTAAAGGAGAAATACAAATATCCACACAGAAACTGTTTATGACATTCTTATCAGAGATAGAAGGCAAATACATGTGCAAAGGATGGAAGCAGACCTCTAAGTAGAAGATTTCTCAAAGTGCCTTGACCTTGATTTGTTGTTCAACTCATACTGCATCATGTGCAGATTTACAACAGAACTAGCCCTGCAAAAAAAGAGCTGCAGTTCAAGAATTACAGTACAAATAAATGGTTTTGCTGCATACAAACCTGTGAACTGAGAGCCAAATCTGAGTTCACTGAGGAGAATTGAAAAGATTACTCTAAAGCCAAAAGGCTAGGCTCAAAGGCCCTAACATTAAAGTTTGGCCATGGATGTTTCTATCAGCTAGTTAGATAAATTTAAGATATATTATATATGAAAACATAGTTAGGCTTTTCTCTTTAGTGGAAGATCTCAAGGCAGCCTCTCTAATTTATTTCAACTGCACTTGCTCTGAGGAGAGGGATGTGTTCACTGAGCAACAGAGGGAACCCTGGTAAGGACTTCAGAAATTGTAATTGTAGGTAACGTGTCAATGTGCCTTTAATGTGTTCAGTAACTAATGGGATAGTCACTGCAGATGAGTGGAAAAGAAAGGCCCCTGTGGAAGCTTTTTCTTTAATGTAATGGCAGCTGTGAGCCAAGGTTAATGTAGCCACAGCTCCCTCAGGAAGCATCATGGATAGATAATTCACGGGTTGGGTAGCAGCCATCCTCGGTTCTCTGTTAGGTCCGCTCTTCCCCGAAGGAATGGTGAAAGCAGCAGACTGGCACCCTCATGCTCCAGGATCCTTCCAGACCCTATGGTAAAAAATCCTGAAATTCCTGGGGACCCAAATAAAATCAGTAGTGAAAGGGAGAGAGCAGCACAGACATAAATGTACACCTTTAGCTCCTCCTGCTGCAAAACAGGGGAAAAAAAATTCCTTTCTAGATGGAATTGTTGGAAGGGTAAATCCATGATGGCACATTTTTTGGATGTGCTTTTAATAGGAGCCCTAGCTTGGCGCAAAGAAAGAGGCAGGGTATCCCTCAGAAACTGAGAGGAGATTAAGGGTGGTTTTCCTCTTAAATGGTTAAATCATGAGTGACAGTGGTAGATTTATTTCCTTGTAAAAACTAAAGCCCAGCAATGAGAGGTGGCAGGGTGGTTAGCCCTGGCCGAGGCTGTGCTGTGCAAACCACCCAGTGACTGTTTGACAGAACAAAGCAGAGAGCCTTCGGCCTCCCACCCTTCCTCCCTGCCCGCTGCAGCTCTGCTGGTGCTGCTCCAGCATCCCTTGCATCAAACCTGCTTGTCCAGTCACTCTCCCTGCTATCCCCAGCTCCACTGCTGTCCCACCTGGTGGGGTGGCAGACCCTGCTGGTCCAGTTTGGACCCTCGGCCCCCAGGCCAGACCATGCCCCTCATGTGGCTGTCTGAAGCCCACCAGGCTTTGGTTACATGCTCACAGCAGACAGGGGACAACACACGCTGCTGGCTGTCCTGCATGCCCAGGAATCCTCCACGCTGCATCAATTGTGCTGGTCAGAGCTTCAGAGATCACTGGTTGCTTCTTTGGAGGCAAATGCTCTCTTTGGCAAAAGACTCCTGGAACATGCAAGTGGATTCTTTGTTTCAATAACTTTAAGGTTTATTATTAATCTTTCCAATGTTAATATTTAGCCACTAGTATCTGCCTGGATAGCAGCTCGCTTAAAACAAGACAGGCTGTAAGAGCTGACCTTTAACTTTTCCTGAAGTACTTTTCTGTGGGGCCAGATAAAGTCACACACAGTAGCAGTGTCCAAACTCACCTGTTCAGGAGACATGAGAGGAGCTACAAATGATCCTCCCAGAAGAGGAAGCAAATCCATAAGCTAACCTGGTGCATTAGAAAAGAACAGTGAGTGATACAGCCTTTGCAAGACTCCCACTGAAATATTACAAAATCCTGCTTAGAGGACAGTTGGGAAGCAAATATGTGGATAACAAGCAAAACTATTGAGACAGGTACTGAGACAAACAGGAAAGTCAGAGAGCACAGCCTTTCTGATGAGGGACAAAGGAAACAGAAGTCAGTGCAGTGATATTTGAGTGAGGGATAATGCCCATTCCCTAATGGATTCTTTATCGGGCAGATCTGTGTACTGTAGAGGCAGAGATGTTCTTTCCACTTGCAGCACACACAGGCAGCTCCCATGCACTCACCTGAGAGGCAGACATGAGACATTTCCTCTGCCTTAGTTAAACTGCCAAGCAAGCACTCACAAAGGTAACTTTCATGGCATGGTTACTGTAAGCAAAATCTTCCCTGCAGGCAAAAGGACACTTCTGCTCCCAGGAGATCAAGCCAAGCAGGGAAGCTGGCTGGCATTGCATAATCTGTCACAAGGAGATCTCCCTAGCTGGGGCAGCACTGGGTGTCTCCCTTCAGAGGGCAGAGGGACCAAAAATGACCCCAGGCAATGCTCAAACAGCTTGCACCTTACCCCATCACATGGATTCCTTTGCAATCAGCATAACATTGCTCTGCAGGCTGGAAACACAGTGTAAACCCTTTGATCCATCCTTTCTTCACCTAAGGGCAGCAGACAAATCAGATGGCTTCTCCTGATAAAAGAAAGGAATTTGTTGTTTTTTCCAAGGCAATCAGAAGTTCATTATTAGAATTGTCCAAATTAAAGTTCCAGTTTCCATTCTCCTTCCCTCAGCCCAAATAGCCATTGGATCATATCATTACAAATGCTAGTTTAATTGCTAAATTATGCTTTGCTAAATTTGGCCTTGAAATCCGATTTTGAAATTAAAATCAACGTGTTTTCAACTTTCATTTTAGAAGTTACAACGTTTTTACTATTCCAACTTGTTTCTTTACTATTTTTTTTCTATCCCCATATTTTTCTTTTGAAAAGAGGAACGCGTCAAAAAAATAAAAAATCTTTTTCTTCATTGTCCTTCTTCTGACAACAGTCTAAAGTTCAAAGTTTCTAGGTTTGGCTCTTTGAATAGAGAAGTGGCTAACCAATAGCAAGCCAATGTTCATCATTTTAGGTTTGAATTCTTTCAATAAACAGTCATGGCTAGGACTGCAGATGGAGCTAGTCATTAATATCACGGAGGATGTGTCAGTGTTCTGCTAAAGAACCTGCAAATCATGTGGATTCATTGCTCCAGATGGTGTTAGCAATGACATGGAAACCCCCAAAAATGGAAAGCAAAACAGAAAGTGGAACAGGAACCCAAACAATTCCAGGTCTTCTCTGGGAGGTAGGATCCAAAGGAGAAATGTGGAGAGGGACATGAAGGACAAGTAAATCTATGAATGCAGTAAGTATGGTTGTGGGCACTGGGAAACAGCTTCTAACTCCACTCGGACTTGTCTACAGCTGTCTTTTGTAACACACATAAATCTCCAACATGGAGACTTGAAGTCTGTGCTGGTTACTTGTGAAACCCTCAGGAGCTGCCAGCACTTCAATAATACTCTCACCCAGCAAAGTGCAGTACTGGCTGGCATTAATTCCTCTGAAATTGCCCACTCCTAATCACCGGACTCCAAAAAGGTACAGGCAACTTGGAAGGAATGAAAATATAATTGTAGAATCAAGAGAAATGGAATTATTAGACTAAAGGGCTGAAAGTCCTTTAAGCCAGCACAGAGAAAGCTTGTGTGGGGACTGATTTATATCTGAAAAGTGTCTGATCATAAAGACAGCACAGAAAAGGAAGTGATTTCTGTGTGATTAGGGCACTTGGAATTAGTGAGAAGAAGACAAAAAGCACTGAGCTGAAAGCATTGCACAGGAGCAGATTTACTGGCCAGAGGATGGGGTTCAGAATTCATGAACCAAGAGCTCAGTGGAAACCAGAATTCCTTTTCCAAATGAAAGTGAGCCAAAATACTGAAATGCTGCACAAAGCAGACATTCTTGGAAAATGATACTGAGCAATTGTACCTAAAATAATATATTGCTGGTTCAGATTTGTCATTAACCCCAGATTGCATATGTAATTGTGTGGTGTTTATTCATGTGATGCCAATCCACAGCAATTTCAGTTATGTGTTGTGGTCTATACCATTGCTTCAATGGTTGGTTTTAGTAAAGCCAGATGATTTTAAACTTTTAAGATTAGTTAGTATATTACCATGAATCAGTTATGGTAGCTATCACATAACTTCCACAAGCTGTTTGGCATAAAGGTTTCTATTAGTTCCTGGAATTATTTTTTCCCTGCATTTCATGGCACACCAATTAGTAGCAATTAGTGCAATTTCTTTCTGTAATTAAATCGGGATGATTTACATTATACTTTGGGAGCTGTTTACAGTGAAAGACTCCAAAGAGAATAACACATATGACTAAATGACATATGACTGAGCAAAATCTGAAAGATTTTTGCAGAGTTGTTGTATCTTTCATGCATCTGCTGTTTTGATCTTGACTATATATACTTGCAGTGAATTCCCATATCAAAAGAGAAACCAATTTTTTTTAAATTGGTGTGTCTGTATATTATTTTCTTGGTTATGCCTACAGATTTCTGCAAACAAGTTTAACAGGCATAACTCCAAGTTTTGTGGTGTTCATTTAGGAGCAGTGCTATTTTTTGCTGAGAGACTTCTTGTGGACTATGACACTGTTCAAGTACTTCTTGAGATTCTGATGTTGGTTTTGGATATCTGCTAATAATTATTCACATGTTCAAAATCTGTGGAATCCCTACTGTCCACCAGAAACTAGGATATACTAAGAGGAGAACTTGGGTCTGACAAAACTTCCCACATGCTTTTCTTGCATAAATGCAAAGACAGCTTCTCTTTGTGAAGTCCTTGATTAGTTCCTAAGGGTTCAAAACAATTTCTGTGGCATTTTCTTTACTAGAGGTACCAGTTTCATTGAATCTAGTAAAACTGTGTCCTGTTAATGCAATATCTCAATAAATTAGAGTGTATTTTGATTAGTGAAAACAGGTCTGCTGACAATGCCTCCCCCATGAGTAATGGAAAATAACCAAATATTGAATCTAAATACAAGGCACAAGGTGATAAGATCTTCAGAACTGGTAGGAACCATGAGTACCAGAATGCACCCTCTTGTGCTCTCTTGTGTGGGTGGTTTTTTTTTTTTTTTTTTTTTTTTTTTTTTTTTTTTTTTTTTTTTTTTTTTTTTGCCAGCTGCAACATTTACAGCCACATTCTTAGACCCAAAAAGCCACCTCCCCCCTCAGCACTATTTGTTAGCTTATGGAAAGCATGGCATGCAGCAATCTATTTCATGAACTGTTTAGTTTGTCAGCATAGTAACACACCCAGGATAAAACGTGCTGCATCCTTTTTGCCTCACTCTTTCCTGAGCACAGGCAGCTAATCAGTCATTCAGGAATAGTATCTTCCCAACAACATGCTACAAAGATGCAGAGGTTACCAACCTTCCTATCTTGCTTTTTCAGTTTGTTTAATCCCCTCACTACCTCTGATCCTTCCTTTTGCTCCTGGACTGGTTTTCCCACTTGAGAGAGGTCTGATTTTTCTTTTTTTCCTCCTAAACTCTAATGAAAGCAGGTTATATTCAAGTTCCATGTTGCAGTGTGGTTTTGGTATGCTGAAGTATCTGGCATCACGGACTTTTGTTTTGTCCTTGCGTTGAGTGAGAAACATGGAGAACCATTCTCCCACTGCCGACCAGAGCTGCAAAGCTTTGCTTCAGCACAAGGAAGATTTTCATCCCTCTGAAAGACAAATATTAAAAAAAGACACTTAGCATTGCTTATTGAGAACATTTATGTGCACAAAGGACACACAGCAGGATTAACATGCTGACAATGGCTGCTTGATGCTCTTTCATGGTCACAAGGACCATGTGCCACCCTGCTGTTTATTAACTGGTGCCTGGGGCAGCCCTTCCTTCAGCCGGTGTACAGACACAGAAAAGGAAAGGTAATATCCCCCTGTGCTGCCTCCCTGTGGGAGTGCTCAAAGTTTATCCCTGGACTTTGCCAATCCAGACCTTCTTAAAATAGTCAGCAGTGTGCACCACAACTTTCCATCACTAAAATAAAGAGTGATGGACCCCTCCAACACAATTCAGATTTCATTTCCATCTAATTCCTGCTCTTGACTGGGTATGATTTGCAGAAAAATAGATGGAAAGCCTTCTGCTGCTTCTTGATTCATTCATCAACATGGAGAATTCCTAGAACATCTTACTCAGTACAGAAATAAGTGGGTTTAAAACTTAGTCTGAGGTTATCTGAGCACCAGCATGGTCTAGAGACAGAATCAGTGTGTTTTGCAATTCAGTTTCCTCTGCCATGCATGGAAAATGTACTCTGACACAAACCAAAAGTGTATCAGAGACCAGACACTTTCCCAGCTACAGCAGCTTCAGCAAATGGTTTAGTAAGAGAGCTTTGCTGTGAGAAGAGGTTGCTGTGATAAGAGGCTCAGTGGTTGCTGGTTTGCCTCCTACAAGCATTTCTTGCTACATCTGCTCACTGGTTCCTCTAGACAACGGCACTCTACTTCTGGACAAGTGCACTCCAGCAAAGCAAATCTGTTAATCGTTCTCAAAATAAGTAAGTGCTGCTTATGCTGCTGTTCTCTTTTCCCCTTCTCTGATTGCTGGTCACAAAGCTCATAAGGGCACCTATAATTGTCAAACTGCAGGAACAATGGAGCACAGGAGACGCTCCTGGCATGATGAAACATCAAGAAACACACAGGAAAAAACAAAAATCTGTACGTATAGAACCATAAGTTGTCTCAGGGAAGACACATTGATAAGCTCACTGGGTAGACCGTTCTATGTTTCAAAGCAACACAATAGTGTCATAGCCTTCTGTAATCTCAGTGACATAAAGAAAAAAGTCACCTACCCTCTGAAATCCTAACAATCCAGTTCTCTGGAGAGTTATCCAGGAACAAGGGTGGTAACAGTCAAACCGAACATTTCAGGAAAGGTCCTCTAAGAAGCAGAGGAAGTGCGTGGCAGCACAAGCATGAGGCTGAGCCAGCTCTGGCGAGCAGCACGAATGGCCCTGGGCGGCCTAGGGATGCTCACGGCGCCGGCGATAGCGCAGCGCCGGGAGATGCCCAGGGGCTAAACCTGCTGTCGAGGCAGCGAAAGAAGTTTGCTTCCTGCTGGGGTTCCCATTGGCTGGGGAGGGTTCCCAGCCGGGCCGGGCCGCTATATCAGGGCAGCGGAGCCGGGAGCAGGAGCAGGGCCCGTGCCGCTGCCATGGAGCCGAGGGGGTGCCTGCTCCTCGCCGCGCTGCTGCTGCTGCTGCCCGCCGCCCTGGCCTTCCCCGTTCAGGTGAGAGCTGCTCCCTGCGACCGTGCCCCAGCGCCCAGCGGGTCTCTTCTTCCCGGAGTGAAGCTGTGAAGGCCCACTTTGATAAATTTTCTGCAAGGAAATATTAGTAATGTCATAATAAATAAAGGCAATAGAATGATTTAGCTCCTCCATTCATCCTGATTTTGATACTGTTGTTGCTGTATTTGTCAGCTATGGAAGAATAATGCCTTTTACCTGTTGGTTTTGCAGGACAACTATGAAAACAGCACAGCAAGTAAGTAGATTTATAGTGTATTTTAAAAGCACCTGCTATTTCTTGACTGTTTATTACATTCTTGGTTTTGACTTGCTTTTAGAGCATGTGAAAGCACTGACAGGCCTTTTGAATAAGGCTATGTTTCATAACTTGTTATTGAGCTGAGTACAGATGTGTTTTTACAAGATGTGCTTTACACAGACTTTGGGGCATGGTTTATTAGGTTAATTTAGATGTGCTTTCACGGGCTTGAAAATAAAATTTTAATTAGACATCTTGATACCTATTCATTAAGTTGAATATTATAATAAGACTGCTAATCATTTGCCTCCTTGCCTACCCGGGTTCAGCAGTATGAAAAAGATGTCAGGCATCAAAGAAAGCTTTGCTTTGTTCTGGTTTGGAACAGGCTTAGCTGAACAGCTTTTGTTAACTTGCAAAATGCAAGGAGATAATTGCAGACCCTCAGAGGTCAATGGAAAGAAAACTGTAGGCAGACTTTAACTACAGCAAGAAATGAACAGGCTGGTTGTAATGTGTGCAAAAAAGATGACACTTTGGAAAAATTTGCTTGACATAGAGCAAGTCAGTGTCAAAAGAAAATTGACAAATTCTGCTTTTGAACTGTCATTTATGGCATGGGAAAAAAGGGATGTTGTAAAATTACTGCTCAGTATATTTAGAAGGGACCAAGGGACACTCTTGCTTGAGTTCAAGGTAGTCAGTTGCTTAGACTAAAGTTGCAGGTTTATTGGGACAAATATATGCAATGAGTTTTAATTTATCATTGTTACTGTTTTTTGTGCCTTTTGAGACATCTTCCAGTATTCAGAGTGTAGGGAAAATGTGAGCTATATAATTTTGAGAGCTCTATCACACCAGATGTTCATTTCATCAAGGAGATGGCAGACGCCTTCTGTGGTGTCTCATTTGGGTTTTAAAAAGAAGTTGCAGGCTTTATGTGCCTAGGAATCTGGAGCCTAATCTCCACTGACTTTGACTACTCAATTAATCTAGTGCCACTTGGGTACATAAATTCTGGATCTGGTCAACCCATGTCAAAAATGTTCTTCCCTACAGAATGTTTTTAGATGCCTTGGATCTCTCTGATGCAGCTGGTGGGAACTGACCAAATTTTTCTATAATAAACCATCATCATTGCAGTGGACTTCCACTGCCATATAACTGAAGTGACAGCCTGAAAACACAGACTTAAAGTCTTTTTGGCTCAATAAAAGCGATTCTGTTGCGGGTGCTAGATGGAGTCTGAAAAGGAAGACATCTCCTCATTACATCTGAGCAATAATTATGAAAAAGGAATGGTGCTGCAAGGGGTGATAGAGCTTGGCATATCTTTTACTGAGAAAAATAATAGTAAAATTTGGGGCAAAATGGGCTTGGAAATAATGACTGTTTACATGAGTGTTCTCTGTTTCAGTGTTAACTAGGAAAAGCAGAATTGATTCATACTTTGACAAGGAAGACTGCAATTATTAGGAAACTGGAAGAGATTGCCAGATAGCCTTGCAGCATATCCATCATATTTAAGAACAAGTCAAAAAACTGTGGTCAGGAATAATACTGATAAAACTGTTTCTGCCTTAGGGAAAGCAGACAAACTGATGACCTCTGAAGGCCCTTCCAATTTTTAAACTTTTTTGATATTATAAAAATGAAGATATAAATATATATATTATATACATGTACATTATATATATATACACATATACATCAGGTCAGATTTTCACTTCTGGTTTGTATCTAGAATCTCATATTTGGTAAAAATCAGAAGGCATCACAGTAGAAAGGCACCTTAGAATGGTACTAAACTGCTGTCAGGTGCATACTGAAGCTGATATTATTTTCCCCATGCTAAATTATAGCCTCCATCACATGTTATAACCTTATTGTTTGACACTTTGAAACCAGGGGATATTGTTGAGCTGATTAGCCTGCACCTGTTGCAAAGAAATCTTGGGACATAGCATTTTTTGGTCACATTTCTTTTGCAATTTTCCACACTGAAACTGATAAATGCTTTGCTGATTCTTAGATGGTAAATTCTTAGGATTCTATTCCTCAGCACAATCTACTAGGAATTTTCATAGTTGTTTGATTAAATATCTTTTTAATTTCTGTGCCTATGCATTGGCTGGTGCACTCCATTCCCCTCCACTCCACCAAGGGATCTGCCAAAGGGCATTCCCATGGCTGAGGAGGTGCATCCATGCTGTTACACGCTGAAAAGTTGCATTCAGAGTCTGATGCTTGTCTCTTTTTTTTGTTTGTTTGTTTTGTTTTGTTTTTTGTCTTTTTGTAGCAACAGAGCCTACTGAGGTAAGGAAAGCTAATTCAGCACTTCTGATCACTTTGGGGTTCAACATTGTGGAAAGTAAGGCCATGACTCTTGGACTCCCTTTGCATCTACATCGGTGTAGCAAAGTCTTCTCTGCTCAGCCGTGCATCAGAGTGTATCTGAACCTTATTCCACACTTCATATTGCATTTGCCTTTATGATACCCCTAGTTGCCAAGGTACCAAAGAAGAGTATCTACCACACCATGGTACTTCTTTGCACATGGCACAGTACATAAAAGCTGAATTGGTGAAAGACACTTCCAATGGTAGCCTGGACGCTGTTGATAATTTATATGTTTTGTTATTTAATTTAATGCTACATTATAATTGTGTGATAATATTAATGTTCTGTCCTTGCAGGTTACTACGCAGGAGGATATATATGGTATGTACTACTCCATCTACAAATACATATTTGAGGGGATATACTGATTGTTATCTACTCAGTTACTTCAGAAAATAACACAGGCTTAATACAAATTAACCTTTATGAGGAATTTCAAATGAATGCACTCACCACAATGTTTCATGAAAAGCAAAGTCTCTTGGTTTTGGCCAATTGCTTGGCCTTGCTAAAAACCTCAGCTATTACTTTTGCTAAAAATAGCTCTGCTTAATTCATGTCCTGAATTAAGTCACTTCTAAAGGTTAGAAGCACAGAGGTCATGTGTTTCTGCTTTTTACTGATGTCAAGACTTGCTGCATAATGCACAGAGTTGGGTGATTTTGCTAGCAAGGCCTATGAGTCCCCAATGCTGGGCTTAGATGGGGACATCAGTGCAACCCATGGAACAGGAATGCAGTTCCAGTTTCATTGATTTTGAGGGTTTTTCAGGAGGTCATCATGTCCAGCAAGAAGTAGCAGGACTGCTCTCCATCCATTTTTGTTTCTGGTACCTTATGTTGGGGATTTGAGTGTGAGTTGTTCCTAAAGAAGTAAAACTGTGCCATCTCAGACCTAAAAATATGATGGCTAGGAAAAGAAAAAAAGGAGAGAATGAAATAATTGAAGGAGAATGGCTCTTGGGACTAGATTAATGCCAAAATAACCCCAGCTAGGAGGATCTCAAGGTTGTCAGTGAACAAACATCTACATGAGTGAACATCCCTCCAGTCCCTAAATAGATTCTGTAAGTTTTACATGCGTCAGTGGAAAAATCATGCATCATCAGAGTAAAAATTCAGGATTTATATTTCCTCTGGGAATGAGAAAGTGATACTCTTGTGTTTCTGCACAGAATCTCCTTCACCTACAGAGACCGATGAGGAGGACGAAGATATTTTTAACAAAATTCTGAAAGTTAATAAAGGTAATGCCACCAAATTCCTGTCTATAAGGGAGCTGTCTTTTTTGCTTTTTTAGGGTGATGTGGGAGGTACCATGTCTTACCACAATCTGTGCAAATGTTTTTCCCATCTTACACACCACCATATATGAGATACCACTGGGATTATGGTGTGGTCTGCTGAAGCCCTATAGCATCTCAAACTATTGTGTTAGTACTGAAGATGCTCCTAGGTATGGAGGCAACTGAAAACTATTCAGACAGTTTCCTCAGCTTTAGCTTTCAACATCTTTGTCATTCTTTGGACATAAAGAGAAAAATGTGGGTATTTGTGTGTTTGTTTAACAGTCTTTGTTTTGAACGAAGCATTGCTTGCACTCAGCCATCATATGGTTTTGCAGTGCAGACTCCTAGATAAGCTGCAGTCTGTTCCATTCTTGCTGCTCCTGACTTCTTCTTCCCTGATCCTTCCAAACAGTCCCTGATCTATCAGCTTGTTTTCCTCACATTTTCTCCTCCAAGAGTCATTCAAGTGACTTTACTTGAAGTAAAGTAATTGGTAGAAAGAGACACCAAATATTCCTACAGTTTTCTCCTTACAACATTCCTCTTTTTGGTTTGCCTGCCTTCTTGGGTTCCCTTATTGTCACGTTCTGATTTTGCCCAGCACCTTCCTGAGGAGATATTTGATGCCATTTATTCAGTGTCACACAATGGGTGATTAAATAATACCAGAGTAAAACATCATTCTTACTATTAAGACTGCTTGGTTTTTCAAGTGTGCTTAGCAGGTGTCCAGCAATTTATGGCTGAAATGTTTCCACCCTTTCTCTCTCCCCAGACAGCTCCCAGTTCCTGCAGGAAGGTGACATAGTTCCACGGAGGAGTCGCAGTGCCATCAACTGTCGCCATTGCCACTGGCCCCAGTCCAGTGATGGGATTGTTCGTATTCCCTATGAACTGGATCCTGCTTACGGTGCGTTTGAATAGAAATTATTTTTTTAAGTGGGTTTTGTCCAATATTCTTCAAGAGAAACTTACATTGAGTGAGCACGCAAAAGCAGCTGAATAAATCAATTCTAAGGATTTACTTGTGCTGTGCAAGCACAGATAAATTTTAAGTTACAAGGACCTGATCCAGAAATATTCATTGAGACATTTTGCCTGCATCATGTTTTGGGACTGATCTCTTGGACACATCAATAACCATTCCCTCTAATGGTGTCTTCAAGAATGCCTTCCTTTATAAGGTTCATGACCAGTACAGTAGAGCTTCAATGATCTGCTTTTCAAAAGCAAAACAGCTTCCCTTAATTGTCTCCAAGTGTCCAATAAGATACATCAGAAATGGCCACTATAATTAAGAGCAAGTCGTTGAAAAAAGAGGCACCTGAATACATTTGGACAAATATCTGGAGAAAGAGATCTTGTGCCAGGCTGTTAAAATCTTAAACAAAATTCAGTACTGAGCAAAAAAAGAACCCAGGCTAATGTTTCTGTCCCTCATTTATCTTGTTTTTGAGAATATGTGAGATTTTAATGGCTTCTACTAATCTGTGCTTGTGACCCATAAAATTAACCCTTTCTTCCCCAGAGGAGAACCATGTAAAAGGGATTCATGATGCCATGGCAGAATTCGAAGCACTGACTTGTATTAATTTTGTGAAGCGCAAGGCAGAACGTGACTACCTCAGTATTAGATCTGCCGATGGGTGAGTTGAATGATAAATTAACAAGTTGCTTCTAGACTATTTTTCAATCCTTCCCTACACTGACTGATTCTCTGTGACCTTAGAAAAAGCTTTTGTTTTATCACAGTGCCAAGGTATCTTCCTTGGGTACCTTACCAGTGCAAGGGCTCATCAAGTATCATCAGGAACTCACTGCAGACACTGAAATAATACAAACCATGGAAAAGCACCATTAAGGGGGAAAGAATGTCTAAGCTCATGTTTTCTCAGGGGTATAGTGCCCACTTCAGCACAACATATATTGAATACTGTAGGTCCTATCTACAAAAGTAAACCAACTTATGAAATAAACAGTTCTCTGAATCACACTATTGATCATCAAGCTCAGAATTAGAGCTTATGAGAAAGTTGTTCAACACTTAGCTTGAAAGTGTTATCTCCATCTTATCTCCAGCTCTGATACTGTCTTCAGTATTTTGAAAAAAAAATTGTTATTTCAAGAGAGTAAAAGTCATGGTAAAGTCAGAATTCAGGAGCCTCTGTGCTAACAAAAGTCTTCCATTTAGCAATGATCATACACTTTGTTCTTTTATATGCCATGGTCACTCTTGCACTCTGTCACAGTGGAGAGAGGAATCCTTCCACTCCCACAAGAGGTGTGTGAAGTGAGTTTCTCTGTTCTGTCTCTTTGCCTGCCTGCCTGCCAACAAAAATCCCATGTCTTGTTGTTCAATGCCTCTCTCAGCTGCTGGTCCAACTATGGGAGAGTAGGAGGTGGACAGACTGTATCTGTGATGAAAGGAGGCTGCATGTGGAAAGGAGTAATTCAGCATGAACTGGAGCATGCTCTGGGCTTTTTGCATGAGCACTCTCGAAGTGACAGAGATAAACACGTAAAGATCATGTGGGAGTACATCAGTCCTCGTAAGTACTTTTAACTCCTCAGTGTAGGAAGTGGTATAATCACATCCTACTGCTCCCAGCTCTCCCTTTCCCCCTGAAGGGAGAAGGGAGGAAGCACACTCTAAGTACAATATCATATATTACAGCTGACAGACCAGACTTCAAGAAATTTGAAAACTCCAATAACCTGGATCTTCCATATGACTATTCCTCAGTAATGCACTATGGCCCGTAAGTAGCAGCAGTAATTATGATGTAAGATTTGAGTTCCTAAAATAGTAATGCAGCATGGCATTACTATTTTAGGAACTCAAATCTTACATCATAATTAGTTTCTATCATAACTCTTTCCTAACTATCAGTTTCCCCAATTCCCCTTCTGAGAAAAACAGTGTGAGTCAGTTCAGACCAGTTGTTCCCTAGGACTGGGATACACTGTCCCTTAGCTTTCCATTAGGGAGCCCTCCACTGCTGGGCTTGGGAGCAAAGGAGGCCATCTGGACATTGACTCTGCTTACTGGTGGACATCTCAATGAGACCTGTTTAAACAGCACTATTAGTCACAGCAACAGCTTATGTACAATTCTTGTTCTCCCTCCAAAGCATCCTACTGAATCCTGAAAGAAGTTATGGTGCTTAGAGAGCATTGTTTCTCATGGGTTTTTTCAGATACACATTCAGCAATACCACTGGGAAAGCAACTATTGTACCAATTCCTGATGGATCAGTACATATTGGACAGAGACAAGGGATGAGCAACTTGGATGTGGCCAAAATCAACAAACTTTACAACTGCAGTAAGTATCTCCAGACCTCCCTGTTATCTTCAACTCAGATTTGGGCACGTGGCAGAGACAGCAGTTTTTCATCAGACTGTGAGACTATTCTCATGAATTCCTGGTACCCACTAGGGTTACTCTGGGAGGGAATGCAAAGGTGAAGCTGGAGGCACATTGTGATTAGTGAGAAGATGGAAACTGTCTCTAAATTAAATCAAACACATTGCTATTAGCATGAGTGGCTGCTGTGCAACTAGACTAACTGCATACCACATTTTAAACTTCAGTGGAATAATTTGATTTCTTACAGTTCAGCAGACAACTATAAATTCCAAAAGAGCCGATATCACCACTCCTCATGGCAGCTGCTATTTAAGATCTGATCCAAAACAAAACAGTTTGATGCTCCAGTTTTCAAAAGATTGTCATTCTAAGTTTGTATGTTTAAACTCTTTATATGTAACCTCTGCTAGAAGATTTTTTATATGCAATCACAGAAATTTATTCAGAGGAAAAAAATATGAAAATATTACCTCTTGCACCCCAAGTGGATGCTCCTCCTAGGCTTAGAATTTAAGCATTGCAGAAGTATCATATTTGTGCTTGACTCTTCTGACATCACTTAACTTCCCCTTCTCAGTGGAAAACAGTGGCACCAACTGCAGTGAATTGAAACCTCTCACTCTTTACGGAATTGCAGAAGGAGATCTCTTGCTAAATTGAATGATTTTCAGAGCATTACTTTACTTTTCTCTTTGATGCATTATGTGAAATTAGGACAACATGAATATTCCTTTTAATCAAGATGTACCAGTACTCTGAAATGATTGCTGATCGACCAGAAAACAGAGATCAGTCCATTCTGAAGAGATTGTAGTTGTGAATGAGCTACTACTATGAAATCTTCTGCAATCCTGAAGCAAGGATTTTTCCCTCAGGTTGCTGCAGCACTATTCTTGATGGACCTTCTGGGTTACTGAGATCTGCCAACTACCCAAGGAATTACTCAGATAACACCAACTGTGTCTGGCTCATCCGAACCCGATCCAGAAAGGTAAACACAGGTTGAGTTGTCTTGAAAGATGGCTGAGCTTCTTTCAACGTTAAGCATCTTGTGCTCTGTACAGCAGATGCCAGATGAGATACATTTCAGAATAGTTTCTACTTCTAGAGAGGTATGTGCTCAAGCCACGTATAGACAAAGACAATTCAGAGTTGTGATTTTGAAAAATCTCCACAAGTTGGGCTTCAGGTTTGAAAAATTAGGACAAAGCTCCTTGAGCATGGGAACATTCAGTGATTAAATCTGAACCCTGCAACTTCAGGGGAAGAGAGGCAAAGCTGGGCAAGCAGCTCTAGTCTCTGAGTCTGTGCTTGGCTACAGTTTAGGTTCTGTTTTAAAGGACATTCTGTGAAAGAAGTATACTTATATATTAAAAATTGTTTTTCTCTTCCCTTCCAGGTTTCCCTGCAGTTTCAAGCCTTCCAGGTGCAAATAACTAAAGGCTGTCAGGGTGATTATGTTAAAGTTTATGATGGATCCAGCAAGTCTTCTCCAGTTCTAATGGACAAGACCTGTGGATCAAAGATCCCCAAGGGCATAGTTGCTTCCAGTAATCTTATGCTTGTAGAGTTCATCACAGATGGTGCCCAGACAGCTTCTGGTTTCCAAGCCACCTTTACTGCTGGTAAGTCTGAGAACAAGGAGAATGGCAAAGAAAACAGTCCATGCCAAATCAACCTTTCTATTCACTCAGGAAAAACGTCGAAGAACTGCTCTCCATGAGGGTCATCACTTCCTTCCTTGCTTTTGACATAAGAGATTAGTTCTACACTGACCCCATTTATTCATTCATGCAGATGGGGCCACACTCAGGATAAGTGGTGTTAGCCAGGTGATTCACTGTTCACCTTCCCTCTCAGATGTGTGCCATTCCAAAGCATGTGCCAATAAGGGCAATCAATTTAATGACACTACAAGTGTTACTAGCACAGTTGAAAGAGAAGAAATTGTAATGCAGCATTTGAATATATCATTCCCCTGGAAAAGGTGCAGTTTTCAATCACACAGTTCAGATGGTGAGACAGATCTACAGTGAATGAAGTCACCCAGCCCCTTGACAAGAAGAGAGGCAGCATTTCCATGGTCAGGATTCCTGGAACCTTTCCAGCTAGAACACATTTTCTTCAGTCCCATTTAATTAAGAACTAGGGCCACAACTAAACAATTATGTGACCACAGGCTTTCTAGTTAGTGTGTACCAGCTGGAATAAAGGAATTCCTGTGTGTGTGACTGCAGCCTACAGCAACTGCACAGCAGTGCAGCTTGTGTTGGGGGGAAGGGAAGCGCAGCTGTGTCATGCAGCCTTGTATCTGCCATGGGATAAGAACAAGCATGCAGAGTTTGCATGAATCCACTGAAATGCACTAACTTGACTATATCACCAAACCAAACCAGAAATTTTGCATTGTCTCTTTGTAATATCTACTTCTGTCCACTGTTGCTATGGAAGGAAAGAAAAATTAAGAAACTACGTGTGCCACTTTGCTGTGTCCACAAATATAAAGCAATCTTAGCTGCCAGATAAAATGTGATTTAGCATATACGTATTTTAGAGTTGCTACATTTTGTCCAGAGACTTCTGAAAGCTAAGTATTCCCTCATTTCTTTTACAGTGAGGACCCAAAGAAGAGCCAGCATCCACAACTGACTTAATGAAGAAGAACCTATTCTGTGAATATTGAAATTATGTGTTTCCTACTTCATTTCTGTCTTGGCTTGGATCAGTATGAAATTTAATTCTATTAAGAATCAAAGTTTTCATCTTCCTGAAAACGTTTATTCCCCAAGCCATACAAATGTACAAATTCTATACATCTGGTGTACTTCTCCTTTTGTCTGCACAGTTAAGTTATTACCTCTTTCTATTTAACAATTGAATAAAAAGCTTCATTAAAAAAGAAGTTTCCGCTTCTCTTTTCTAGTAGTCACTTCCAGCCAAACACACCATCAACGTGGTCTGACTTCTTAGCCCCTTCATTCAGTCATAGGGATGTCTCTTAATTATACCATCATGGGTTTAGTTAGTTGGCTGAAGAGACCAGCTCCAAGCTTTAAAAAATCATTTTGTGGTCTTCACAGTCTTGAGCATGAAAAGGTCTTGGACAGACCTAGGACAGACGGAGTCCTACACCAGCCTAACATTTCCACTTCCAAAAATTACTTCTTTCTACCAAATTCTGTTATATCCTTAAATTACAAGAAAGGTGGACAAGACAAAACTCCTTCCAGGAAAGGACTGGTACTTCCTACTGCAATTTTCCTTGTGCAGTTCTGGCAGGCAGGGGACAGATAAGGGTTCTTGTTTAGCCACAAACCATTTTTGATCCCACAGAGATGATTAAGCCTATCACAGGACAAGATAATGCTGCCAGAGCTCATGCACACGTTCAGAGAAGAAATCTTTTGTCAAGAAAGTAGCTAAGCTCTTCTGATCTCATAAAAGATCTGCAAGAGTGTCACAACTCCTGGAGTGTTCATTTTATAGCCTTGCCTGCAATCACACTTTTAAAATTATATTCTCTTGACCAAGACAGGCCTGTAAGAGATCTGAGAAAAAAATAGACTGATATTTTAATTTGTAGTATAGACAGATAGTTAAATATATGACTAAACTGAGTATTTAATACTTGTATTTTTATGTCTGAAAAAAAGGAAACACTTTTCCTGTTTTTACTTTGTAATGCTAGAAAACTTGAAATTCTTCTCAGAGAAATACATTTCTAGAAAAAAAACAATGGGAAATTAATTTGAATTTCACAGTAAAATTTACATGGAAAACTAATTTTTAAAAAATTATTTTATTTTGGTAAAGGAGGCACCAAAAAGACTTAATCTGAAAGAATTTGCTCAAAGGCCTGTCTGTGTTTATACTATAAGATGAAGAAACTGTCAGCTCTTGAGAGAAGCTTTAATTCCATTGAAGATTGTTTCCTTACCCACAGTGGCTGTGCAAATGCCTCTGAACACAGCAATCCTGTGGCTGCTTTAGAAGAGGCATTTCTTCAGCTCTTCAGACACTGCAAGATGGGTTCAGCTTCTGATGTGTTGTTTGAGTTACTCTGAGCAATCAAGTGCTGCTATCAACACATCATTAAAGGAGTAGTCCTTCTAAAATGCTGTTAAAAATGCAGACCTAGAAATTTTTTTTGCCAGTTTTGATTCTTAAGCTCCCGCAAAACAAAATGGAGGAAATAATACTGCAAAGCCAGGGGGTGAGGACTGACACCCTAGCATTATTTTTGAGAGGAATTTAAGTTGTGATTAAGGTGTTCCACACAATGATGAAAAGGCAGACTCGGGTGATTCAGGTATTTACCCATGAAGGGAGAATAATGATTTTGATAAGAGTTCTGAAATATTGTTGGCAATGGCTGAGAAATTAATAAAGTTGTGATCATCTGTGTATTGCTGAAATTGCTACAATAGTTAAGAAGGGGTTTTTCTTTAGGAAAACCAAGCAATCTGTGCCAAGAAAATCTTAGATCCTGTTGATGTTAAGAGCCTGCAGTTTCTTCTTTTAATTCCACTGGAAGAGGAGGCACTTCCCTGCCAGGTCTGTGTGAAGTTGATCTGATCCTTATTGCACAGGACTGCAAAAGGCTAAAGGTGGTTACAGAGACAGAGCAAGGTTCAGCCCAAGGATGTGACCACTCAGTTGTCCCAGGACTACTCTCATGGAATACCAGCAGCTCAGGATATGGCCAGCAGCCCAGGCAGTCACTGATTCTACCTGACCTGGTGTCTGGCCATCAGCTGCAATGTACAGGGACAGCAGTACCAGGCAGCCTGTGTCTGAAGGGCATTTCTGTCCTGAGGACTTTAACACCCCCTTGCTGTGACCATAAATGCCCCTTGTCCTGATTCCAACCCGAGGGTAGAAGCCACCGTGTCCAGTAGGATCACATCTCTACTTACTGCCCTATAGCAAAGTGTAGCATTTCCCTCATACAAGTGGGGGTCTCTCTCCAGTTCTAGGGACGTGCAGAACCCCACAGACAGAGCTGCAGGACACCTGAGTGTCAGCCTAGGTGTGGTTTCACAAGGCTACCACTGAATGGGCCCAGTTCACTCCAAACACTCGTCCCACACACAAACATACAGTTATACCTGCATCCTCTTCCTCATCCTTGGCTATCTCCAGAAGGGATATCAGATAATGGAGCACCATCACCTTCAGAGACACCATCTTGCTGAAGAAAACACCTGCTGAGCAAGAGAATATTTCAGCAGGGAGAGCAGCATCACAAATCATGATGGGACCTGTATGCAGATATGTGCTTAGTCTGCTCTGGGACAGAAGTGGGCATCTCCCTCAGGCAGTCCTAGTCTGGAAGCTGTAGTGGCAGGACAGAGCCCCAGGCACATTCTGAGGCTCCCCTGAAAGTTTATACTTTTAGGGTGCTACCCAAGATGTGTGAAGCTGAGACTTCTGAACCAAAACCACTTTGGGAATGTGGAAAACTTAATGTATGCAAAGCTTCCCAGGGATGCAGCAGAACATCTCTTTTAGGACTCTGTCTCTTCCCCCAAAATACATCCATAGCAATGCAGCTGGGCCGGTCTTTGTGGAATGAAATACAAAGATTTCCAGGAATGCCGAGGGGATGGAAATGTGCACGTGTGGAAAATCATTGGAAGAAGCAGCCAAACAAGGGTTACAAGAACAGCCTGTATTGATAACAAAGGACATAATTCCCATGACACAGCCCCCAGGAGGATCATGGAGGAATGCAGTGTTTATGGCATGACCACAGGGTCTATACCCCATTCAGCAGCAGCACAGAAGACCTGTCAGTGGAAAATCCCACACTCACGTGCCAGCAGGTTTGCAGCTCCTGTGTGTGCCTTCCCTTTTCCCCATTACCACAGCAGGAAAAGAGATGTGTCCTTTCAGCAATGACAAACAGGTTGTTTGAACATGAGAGGTTTTCTTATGAGGAGGCAGAAGGCTCTAATTCCCATGCATATTTCAGTATGTCTCCCCCTCATGGTCTGAATTCTTTTTCACTAGGCACTGCACAGACTCAGGCATTATATGAGGGATAACTTTTTTTTTGCTTTAAAGTAAGGTAGTAACTTGTAGTCTGACTTTTTGACTACTTTGAATTGCTAAAAAAAGTACCAAAACCCGCAACCTTCCCTTTTCCCCTTCAATTGTAGTGCATACAGTCATTCATAACAACTCTTCTGAACCTCATTCAAGATTCAAAGCTATTGGCATCATCCTTCGCCAGGAGAATCCAGGAAAATAGTTACAACTCAAAGCACAATCAGAAGTTCATTAAACAGTAATATCATTCTACATCTCCGATGAATGCTTGTCCTTTCACATGTATAAGAACGAGAGACCAAACAATGGAAATGAAAAGAAAGCATTTTTATTTCTCATTAATGGGCAAAATAGGTGTTGCCTGAATTTTCCTGTTTCATATCTCTTTCAAGAAAATTGTAAAGCCAGTATCAGAAGGAATAGGCAGATACAGCCCAGTGATCACCAGGGAAGTTCACAGTGACAAAGGAGATCCAAGGTCAAAGGGTGAAACTGGTCCACAGGCCAGGATGAATAGGGTTCATGACCAAGTAGAGGCACAGCTGTGACAGCACTGGAGAGGGACACACCTCCCCTGTACCTTAACCAGAGAGTGAAGGTGTTGGTCTGAGCTGCAGGGAGGCTCCTGGGTCCATGAGTGGAAGGCTTGGAAGGAGCTCCCGAGTGAAGCTGATCAGGGTAATTAAGGTCTCAGTGCACTCAGGGATCTGCGAGCAGGAGATAAAAAGGTGTCAGGAATGTTGCTGTTCTTTTGGTAGGCAGTGGTTTAGGACAGGCTTAGGATGGTTCTGCAGTAGGTACCAAGGTAACCAGACAGGAAGTACCACAGAGACTCATGAACATGGAACTGCACAATGAAAGCGCTTAAATCTTAGGAGGATGCTTAGGTAAATGTTTGATCATTATAAAGCTTTCTATCCTTCTCAAGCCTCAGTCTGAACTACCAACCAGAGTTGTGGGCCCTGATTTTGGTCAGTAACTATATGATAGGAATTATTTTTTATGATTGGAGTTTATTTTTTAACTCTCCACCTGTATTGAGAATTAATATGTGAACATCAATAGGCTGTGTCTGTTTCTTCCATGATCTTGCTGCTGCCTTGTCCTGCTGGCAGTTTGTGTCCCAATCAATCTTATTTGTTTTGACTCTTATCTCAAGCCACTTGATGGAAGAATCTTTTGCTTTTCTTTCCAGTCCTTTGTCTTGGTGCAGGATATGTACTTCCATTACATAGCTGTCTTCTAGAACATCTTTTTGGATGTTTTTAATCTATAGCTATTACCTTTTACTTCACAGTGTTATGAGATTGTAATGATTGAATTCAATTGTATTGTCTGTGCATAATCAATTTAAATTGAAAGAAGTAAACTCAGAGAGAATATTCACACAAGGAGATATATGTTTATAATTATTTTTGGTTTACTTTTAAGCTTTCATTTGCTATATATTTTATTGTTCTTCTTGTCCATGGCAAACTTGGAGAAAAATTTCTATTGGATTTAGCCAAAGGGAGTTAAGAATCTTCTGGGTTTTAGGAGGATGCATGATCATCTTAACATAAATATTCAAAAGTAATTTGTTTTTTAGCAGTAAGCAGTCCAAAACTGGCTGAAAGGCCTCAGCTTCTAAACATCAATGGTTCTTCATTGTCTTATACTTTGCCTTCACTAGCTTGCATAGATCCACCTCTCAAATCCACATATAAGTGTTGGTAATTAGATTTCCTAATATATTTAGATGTAATTTATCACATTTGTAAACTACCACTTGAAGTAAAATGGCATGAGGACATAGGACTGTGGAGTAGAAGTTAAGGTAGTATTAAGTTAGGGGTAAGTGATGGACCTAGCTTGTGGAAACCGCCATCAACACCACATTGAACTGCAAACTCAGGGTTATATTACTTGAGAGGAGTAAAAGGAGAAGCTGCTTAAAGGAACACGAAAAGCTGTATGAAACCCCAAAACCTGCCTCAAGTAAGGTGCTGCTGGTTAGACTGGAGATCTATTATTAGAGCCTGAAGCATGACTCACTCACAGGAGGGCAGCGCTGAGTGCCCCAAAGGGAGAAACAAATGGATGCTGCAGTTACACTTAAACTCCCAAATGTAATCTTTTTAATCTCCTGGAATTAAAACAGCTGTTCACAGGAATGAAGCTGTGCAACAGAGCTTAAAATATTCATTTCTGAATGAAACCCAGTTGTAATTTTTATAGACAGTAAAGTCACTGGTCTTTCTACAAACAGAATAAATAGCCCATTAAATCTGCTCTAGTTTTGATCCTGCCTCTTTCCATGGTATTTAGCAAGATATTTTTACAGCTATAACTCAAAGTGTGTTTGATACAATAGAATTCAGGCTCCTCTTTGCATTGGATCCAGAAGACATTATTTTTAGCCAAATATATACCATTTCTAACAGCAGTCTAGAGTTGTTTTTTTGTACCTAAGGAAGACTAAGATCCCAGCTGATGGACAACACTCCAGTTTAAAGTGTTCAGAGTCTACCAGCTAGTAATGTTTATTTTTAGCATCTGTATGTGCTGGATATGTGCATGTTACACCAGATATATGGGAAATGGATTTCTAGCATTGTTTGGTTTGAGAATAAATATATATAAAATAATGTAAATGAAAGAAAAGTAACAGTCTACTTAAACTCAGCCCTCAAATCTTTTGGTATTACCCCAAAACTTTTTAAGTTATGCTCTGCATAATAAAATGGAGCTGCCAGTAAATATCTTTGCAAAATGAAATGCATTAGTCTGCTTTTGTCTGAAGTGTGTTATTTGGTTCTGTTTCTACCAGTTTCTGATAGGCTGACCGACATTCAGATTTCACACAATATCTTACCTCAACTGACGTATGAGAAAATCTATTCCAACAGTGATAAGCACATTCAAGTAGTTTTCAAAACAGAAAAAACATCCCCTTCTTTAGAGGATATACAATTCTTCTCTCCCTAGAACATTATTTATGACAAGGCTATCCCAGTGTAGTAATAATATGCCCAAATCAGCTGTGTAAAATGAGATAGACTTGCAAGTTACAGCAATTTAAATGTCCTTAAATTCTCCCATTTAAATAAATTGTACAATAATGTAAATACTCAGTTTTATTAAAGTTTTTGCTACTTTTGCCAATCTACACAGTAATCACAAAATAAGAGGCTATTTCTGGAGGATAATTTATTCAGTACATTAATTTCTTTCTTCTGTTGACAAAATTCTCAGAAAAATCCTCACAATATTGCCTGAGTTTGTAAATTTATTTGGTAAACGTTTTTCCATGAATATTTTATGAACAATTTGTTGTGGATATTCATGATTCAAATTATAACATTAATTCAGAGCCTAAGTAGTATGGTTTCTGCATTGTAATTGTCACTTGTGCAGCTTACCCACACATTTCCCATTTAGAACTTAAAGTGTGAATAATCCCATTCAAACATATATATTGTGTGAATATTTAAGCATTCAAATTTAAATTTATTTTTGAAAGTTTAAGTAAGCCCTTTTTTCCTCTAATGAATATTAGTGTGGTTTTTTCAATTGCTTACACAGCTCTTGTAACTGAATTTTGCTGACCTAGATTTCCCCTGTAGTTTTCAGCAGTTTCAGTTGAGTAGAGCCTTTTCCCTTCACTTCATTTTCTAGACTTCTATAGTGTCCAGTAACTGAAAATATGTTTTCTTTCTGTATAATATGATTTGGAGAGATTGATTACTTGATTTAGTTATTGATTACTTCACTTCGGAAATTTTGGCAACAAAACCATCAGAGAGTCCTACCAGCACTGTTTTAGAGTAGATGAATAGGGTTTTTTAATCCTTGATCAAAATCTCTTCTTCTGACATCTCAATTGACATATTAACTGTCTCTTCTTACCATTTGGGGGGATAATGTCCGTTTGATTAAAAAAAGAGCTGTTTATGAATCTCACATCTATACAGCAGAGATGGGCATGTTGCCAAGCTCCACACAAATACATAATTTCACTTATTTTAATTGGCTTATTATTTATTCCATGACTGTGGGAGCAATTTCTCTCTGTAACATTTTCTATAAGTACAGAAGTTGTGTATTCTTCTCCTGAACACGTAGAAATACACTGTTTTTTTGTTGATGAGATCCACCTTTTTTTTCCAGAGACAGAACTAATCTTACTGCAGAGGTTGTACAATGTTTGAAAAGGATCAATTTTTGGAGGAAGAACAAGTATCTCACACTCCCCTTGGGCAAAACCAAAGTGACACTATCCAATAGCCATTTTCTCTAGGGAGCACTTTCTTTTTCTCTTAGTCTAAAAGCCTAGACTCCAAGAATTGTCTCACACAACAGCCAACTTTAATGGGCAGCATACTGGGATATTGACTGAATTCCAAAATTCATCATAGGTCTGCCATTTGTACCCAGAATAGTAAACAGGTAAACCACCAGAAAAAATTATATGCTCATAGAGAGAAGGGATTTTTTTGGTGATGACCTCCATAGCCCTTTTAGGAAACTGTTTAGCTGTATTTACAGAATGATATGACGCAATTTTTAAATGCCATTTTTAAGAGTTAGGATTTTAATTACTTAACAATCACTTACACACAACATCTTCTCAGATATTTGTTGAAATCCCTAAGTCTCATGCTCTTTATAGGAGTATTACAATGAAGTTGAAACAACAGTATATGAAGAACTGACGTACAAGAACTGATTCTCCTGGTTCTAGAGATAAATCCAGTACATTCACTACATCTGTTACTCATTTATTCAGCATTGGATATACCTCTTTATACCATAGCTGGTGCAATATTGGCCCTGGGTTAGTGTTCTCCAGCACTGGCTCAAATCTGGTTTCCTGGGTCTTGTTGTCCAGAGCAATCTCATCCAAATAGTGATGTCACTGGGCAGTTTAGTTTGCCATTTGGGAGAGTAGGTCTTACATTTAGTCAGGGGATGAGAAAATATTCCAGACATTTTCATCACCCTTTATACTGAGAGAAAAACTGAGCTCAGAGGGAGAGAAGCTGACAGCTGTATTAGAATGTGTCATATTAATGGTTATGCTATTGGAACTCGTAACTGCCATCTGATGAATAAAGACAATATACCTAATAAGTCAAATTTACAAGTGAACATAACTAAAAGACAAGGAGGTATTTAATTAGTTATATTTAACCTCTTAAATCTACTATTTCTTGTTTCAGTTCAGTGTAGTCTGAAAAATGTTCTGCAGTTGATTCAATCGATTGTTTTGTTTTGATTTTTCTATTGACTGAACAGATTATTAAGTCAAGAGAAGAATTATTGAGATTACCAGAAACAATGAAGAATTAGAAATAGCAGAAGCAATACAAACAGTGAAAAGTGGAAGAAACCTAACAGAAAAGTGAAAATTAAAATAGGGTATGCATTCTACTTACTGTTTTGCATTTGTATTGTATAACTTTTGCTGTTCCTGCATTTTCGTGTGGTCTGTCTGGCAGAGCTATTTCTCTTTTAGTGACTGATGTAATGTGCCTTTAAAAAGGCACTCCAAAAAAGTAGTATTTTTAAAAGCTTGAGACAGCTCTTATTTTCCCAACTTACAGCTTAAAATCTATACATTTTTCCTAAAATCCATGTAGGTTATTTTGCAGGGTTTTATTGCCCATAACTCTTTTTCAAATAACAGCTTATACGGTTATTGGTGCTTGGCATGGCATGATCTTTAAAGAATTCATGGGAATTTTGCTTGTTTATGGAGAAAAGTATAGAACATCAGCTGACAGAAGTGAAACAAAACCAAAAATTTCTTCATAGGTTATTGACTTGACAGCTGGCATGCATTTTCTTGCTCTACCTTAATTCTACCTCCAGGGCTCATAGCAGCACATGCCCAGCAAAAGGCAAACCCACCCATCGTATTTCATCCTCTGGAAGTTGCATAGTTCAGTGCTCCACAGAAGGAGAAGTAAATGCTGTATTTATGTGTGCACTGATGCTGCACAGCCAAAGAAAGCTGCTGTATCAACGAGTAGGTGAGTCAGCAAAGCATCTGCAGAGGGAAAAGCAGGCATGACTGTTGCTGAGATACCACACCTGCAACACAAAAAAGAGTACAAATTGAGTTTCTTAATGAATTTACTGCAGCACATTTACAGTAATCTTGGCATGTAGAGCAAATAATGGACATCCTACATGTACAGCAAGTTAAGCTACACGGTGACAAGAAGCTGTGAAGCAAGGCCACCCTAATGGAAAAAACAGGCAGCAGGGAGAGATTCGTAAAGTGCTGCCATGAGTTCATTTGGGTTTTACTGTGAATGTGGCTGGTGGAATTGGCTTGACACTTGCTGAAAAATTATGGCTTGCAGCATAGAGGTGTAGGGGGATGGAACATAAGTAAATAAAGGTAGTATAGAAAATAATCTTACGCCCTAAAGAGTTGCAGCTGGGTTAATTATGAAGGATTAGGAGCAGGCCTGATGTTAACAGGCCACAGCTGTAGCCAATCAGAAGAGTGTTATAAAAGAGTGGGTTGAGGGGAACTGGAGTCATTGGCTGCTGTGAGGATGAGTCAGAGCCTAGAGGAGCTGCCTACAAGAAACATCACGGAGGTACAAAACTCTAGTAATGTGGAACCCTTGCACTATAATGACAGCGTGTATGAGTATTTGAATGTTACTATCTGGGAATGGGAAGCTGCCCTGAAATCATTAATCTAGACCTAGATTTCAATGAACAACTGAGTTTCCTGAAAAGCATGCTTGTTTTAGTTGACTGGAAAATGCTAAGTTTCAGATTTGGAATAAATTTTCAGCAAGAGGCATTGGTATTTGCATTTGAAAGTAATTTAAATAATGCTGCACTTTTTATCACCTTTTGAGCCAATAGGTGATATTATTTCAGTAATTGAAAACTTGGGAAATCTGCCTGTGGGAATAAATCACATGAAACTCCATTTTCTTCATGGTGGAAAAAGCCCTTTCTTTATTCACATAATTCCTTTTTATACAGTTTTATAGACCTCATGTGTGACTCTAATTGGTTAGCAGGTTTCTTGCCAATTACTTTATTGGTTAGTAACAAGTTGTCACCCTATATTGGTCACTCAAAGGCCCAGTGTGTTTGTGCAGGAAAAGTTCTTTGTGAGAGATAGTTGTCATTTTTCTATCTAATGGTGTAAAAACAGTTTACATGGGTGCAAGTTGTTTTTCACCCAGGAATAGATTGTTATGTTAATGAGCTGCTCATGCCAGGATTGCTTTCACATGGGAACTTGCAGAGTGCTAGCTTGACAAAGCCAGTCACTGAGTCCAGGAGAGCAGGCTTGATTTTCTGAAGCCTTTCTTTATGATTTTTCTACCTTACTGCAACATCTGCCTAACATTCTTAAGCTACTCCTGCTTAAAATAGACAGGTCCTGTTCCAGTTACAGAGATTGGTGAGTGTTCTATTTTTCCTTCGATTGCTAGTGTAGAATATATGCATAGCAAAAATATTATTTACTCTTTAGAAGAAAATTATTACTAAATAGTCTGAAGTCTTGACAAGCAGAACTAAGATTCTCCAGTTGTTTAAGTTCTCTGACCTGATTTGCATTGTGCTCATATTGATTTTGGTATAAGGCATTAAACTCAAGCATAGAGTGAGTGCTTTAATTTAAACAAACCATTTAGCATTTTGAGGATGTCCTGGCTGCTGACTTGCAAAATGGAAAATGCTTTAATAGCATTACAGCTATTAAAGAACACAATGGAAACCTTAAGCAAGTTCTCCAGAGGAAGAGTGAGCTCCCTAATCCTGAATTTTAAATTCTCAGTCTTGTCCAAGAGAAGATGTGCATGAGGTTGGACAAGTACCTTTTAGTTGCCAATTTATATATGGTGGTAGAAAATGTAGTCTCAAGTTGGGGTATGGAGGGGAGTGTCTGTGTATTTTGTGCAGCAGAGGGAGAGCATAGAAAAATGAAAATCCTGGGAAAAGGGACCTGGATATAGAAACAAATTGAGCATCCTTGGATGTGCAGTTGTTAATGATGTATGGATGATTTATCTGGGTTGCAAATTAATGATGCTTATCTGGGTTGCAAATTAATGATGCTGAGGAAGCAGAGACACTGGTTCAGAGGTTGTGAAGGGTCAGCTCAGGTATAGAGTCTGTCATCTTTGATGCAGTGTGGTGCAAAGCTGTGGAGGGGCCAGCTTGGCAGTGTGTGTATTTTTAGTCTGTGATTAAAACTCCAGCTGGACCTCAGCTAGCAATTGTCTGATTTCACTTTCTGTAAATCCTCTCAGGATTATGCCATGCTCCTCATTATCTCTTGTCATACCTAGAATATCTGGCTTATTCTAGGTATCTGCCTCTGTGGCCAAAGATCTGTTGTGTACTCATTCAGTTACTTTGTTAGCTGTGAGTCACAGTGTTGGAGGAAAAAATATCTCTCTGCCTTAGAGAACTTGGTCATTGTTGTTTTAAAGAGCTGCTAAGTACTGTTTAGTAATCTTTTGGCAAAGATTGGGATGAAATCTCTCTCTCCAGAGTGCAGTTTTATTTCTGTGGTGGTGTAACACACCCCACTCTTCTCCTCAGGCCACACCATGAGCTCAGAAATGCTCCTTGGCCTTGATGAGCAGCACCTATGCTCAGCTCATCTGAGCTTATCAGGAACACCACCTGCTCCCAGGAACTTGGGAGCTGGCTACAGAGCTGGCTCTTAACATACAGCCTGGGAAACTTAGTTTTCCTGCCTGAATAACAACCTAAGTGGAATAAAGTTTTTGTTGTCAAACCTTCAAAGAACGTTTCCAGCATGAATTGCGGTCAGGATGGAAAATCACTGTTTCTAAAGCTATTTGTAATGGGACCCTATAAGCAGTGGTCCTGAGAGTGAAACCCTTTGTGCTCTCCTGGGCTGCAGTGGGCTACAACCAGCAATCCTCTCCTCATTGGGACAGCTCTTAGAAGCAGCAAATGCTCAAATTTGCTATACCTAGAGTGCTACCACTGAGCACCTGTGATGGAGCCTGGGCTGAAACCCCCACTCCCAGAGGCTCGACCCTTTATCCATGGAGAAGGTGCAAAGGCATCTGATGTGAATATTGTGCTGAATTTGAGGGGGAATTTTACAGGTATATACCTTGGTCTCTGCCTGTGTGCAGGTGTGAATATGCTGTGGCAAATGTACTACGAATGTTGCTTTCTCAGCTTTTTTACAGCATTAGATCTGTAAGTAACTGTAAGGAGTTACTGCTGTGCTATAGTCATTTTTATGTTAATATTTTGCTAATTTGTTTAAATTGAGCTATTGTTTGAATGCTGTTAAGTTGAAGTGCTGTTAAAACCTTTAGGCCTAAACCACTGGTCCAAGATCAGGGTGAGGTTGAGCAAGGGGTCTATCCTGAGCCTTGTGACTCAATGGGAGGGTCTCCTTGTTCCTTTTCCTTCAGCATTTCTAGCCTTCCATGTGCAGACTCCTCTTAGACAACTTTTGGTTGATTTTAGCTTTAGATTGATTTTTTTTTTTATTTCAGTCTGATTTTTCTGTGTCCTCTACCTACTGAGTAGTAGTGGGCCTTGCCACAACAAACCTTGTTGCACTTTCATTTTAATATTAAGTCTGCTTTTGCTGGCACCTTTGCTGGTGATTCTTGGAACAACCAAAACCACTCATTTATGTCAACTGCACAAATCATAAGACTGTCTTTTTCTTCAGCCTATTTCCAGCACTGTCATCCTGCCATTTTCTGTAGGAAGTATCGCAAAATGCCCCTCTTGCAATCATTCTTCCACTGCATAACCTTAGCCTGTCTCTAGAGAGAAGGGACCAGGAACAAAAAGTACATGAGCTCAAGTTAATTTTGTCATTTATAATGTCACTTTATGCTGTGTGTGGGTGGCAAGGTTTTGTTAGCAGGGCAGAGAGAGGCTGCAGGGGTGGCCCCTGTGGGAAGAGGTCAGGGGCTGCCCCATGCTGGACACAGCCAGCTGGAGAAAGCTACACACAGACCCCATGAGGACGCAGCTGAGCCAGCAGCCAACCTGGTGCAAAGTATTTTAGAAAGTGTATAAAATGTTAAAGGGAGAGAGGAGAAGGAAACAAAAAGAGTGAGGACATGACAGGGGACACAAAGATCAGAGGAGATGCTCTATGAAGAAGAATGGTTACTGCTGTGCAAGGAAGACCCGCACCAGAGCAGATGGATGCTCCTGAAGGAACTGCAGGTTTGTCACAGCACATGCTCACTTTTAACCAGAGTACCAGGTAACAATTTATAGAGAAACTTGTGCATTCTTAGGGTTGAGGGCTTCAGAGCCAGACAATGACGCTTTGAGACTCACGTCAGTCACTCGGGAGCTCTATAGCCCATGTTACCAATACAGTGGAAACATTGAGGTTTACTATGATTTCAGTCTCTCTTTTTTTGACAGCAGGTTCAAGGCTGCAGTGTCTAATGATTGTATCACAAAAAACAAATCTGGAAATAAAATATCAGTGCTAATTTCTAACGCTTTTAAACATCAAATGCTTTCAAGACTGACATTTGTCAGCCACAAGCTGCTGTCACTGCTGTTCATGAAATGAGTCATTTTTAGAATCAAAGCAGTTTCCAAACAAAACAAATTTTAAGGTGAGCATTGTTTAATCTTAGCTTTAGTTCACATAAAGAAAAATCTTGTCTGGCTAGCCTAAATATTTAATTATTTCTGTTATCAAAGTGATCTCATCCTGAATGTAGTACAGAGAACTCTGACAAAAAAAAAATCAAGAGGAATCAGAAAATGATTTGTTTCTAATTTGGAGAGTTCTGTTTCAGGTCAATCTGTTAGATGCCAAAGGTAAGTCAGAACTTTGAGGGAATCAGCACTAAATCTATTTGTCTCCAGTACTGTTGTTCAGGCTTGGTAAAAGGGTATCTCAGGAGCCAGCATTTTCAGGTGAAAAGAAAGGAAGAAATTTTCCTAGTCTCTGCAAATGCAAGAGTGTGCTCCCTCTGTCTCATTTATTTTTCTCTTAGAACTGCAATGTAGAGGGATCAAATCTGAAAATCAGTCTCATCTTTATATTTGAACTCTTTATTTTTGTTTCCAGCATAAATCTGTGGAATATGTGGTTCAGAGCTGTGGTTTGTATATCCAGGGAGAAGATATAAAAAACCAAAGCTCAATAAGAGTTGAAACTGGTCAGTGTTGTGTCAGATATGAAAGGCTTTTTGAAGTATGCTAATAGCAAGAAGGGGCTCTACAGACTACATCGGACTGATACTTGTTGAAGATGGTCATCTGGCTGAGAGCAGGATTGTTCCATGTTAAGAAGCAATCACAGTTCTCTTTATAGAGCAGAAGTTCAAATAAAATAATTTTTTGATCAGTTTGCAGAATTTTCATAATTGGTAATGATATATTTTGCCATACTAGAAATAAGCATACAGAAATGACATAATCTAGAAAAAGGCAATTGTAGTAAATTGCAAGTATAGACCAAATTTATCTTTGACTTCTTTGCAGTTTAATCTTGAATTTATTTGGCCTTTTTGGGTCCAAGTGAGGGTGAGTTAAACAAAAGAGCAGTCGTGATGCAGCCTGACATTCTGATTGCAGTGTGATTCCGATGGCGAAGTTTCCAGAGAACGCTCCCAGCTGGCAGTGACGGGAAGGACAGACCCTGCAGATGGCAGCAGAGCTTTAAACTTCAGCCCGTGACACAACCCTTAAAGAAAACTCCCATTTCCGTAGACTATTACAGCGAGACGTTTTGCTAGTAGTCAGCAGCGTGTTACTGGTGCCTTTTGAAAAAAAAAAAAAACAGTTTTCATCATTATCAAATATCAGAAAGATGTTTTTTGTGCCTTTTGGAATCACTCCAATTTCCCAATGCAGACATTTCCCACCACTCTTTCATTTATGGCAGGTGTAGTTTGTTTTTTTGGGTTTTTTTTTGTATTTTTCATCCTTATGGTTTAGAGCAAGAATGTGACCTAGCTGAATTGGAATAGCATAGCCCACTAATATCTCTATAATAGCCAGTTTAGTCATAGCAGAATTTAAGTGACTGTTAAAAATACTTTTCTGGTGGCAAATACCTAGTTCTAAAGACGCAACCAAAGAAACAGAATAAACAGATGAGTTCAAACACAGGAAAAGGTATCCTTTCCTGGATATGAAATACTGTTTCCCTTACTTCTACTAGCTCTGTGGTCCTAAGGTGATTTCTTCAGCCTGTCATGCTGCATAGGCTATTTCTTCCTTCTCAAATGTCTTTATCTCCTTTTTTCCTTTCTTTTCTCACCAATGCTAATCCATCTTGTAGTTTGTATTGATAATCTTTACATCTTCATCATCTCCTTTCAATTTCTACAATTCAATATTAATAAGGTAGAAATAATCCACAAGAGTAATGATCAAGTAGAGCCTAGTGCAGGTAAATGTTTATTTATGATGTCTTGATTTTGTGGTAGTCCTTCTAGTTTTAAGGAATAGTTTGGTATCTGTTATGTTTTTTCTGCATTTAAGTATTCTGACTATTCCTCCTCTGTTTACGCTGGCATTGCTTTATCTCTGTGCTTGTATTGTAATTTATTCAGGGCAATGACAGTGTGTTCTTACTTTATGTACAAAGTATCTGAATATCATCCTTGACAATGATGGATTGTTAGCAAATGGCTGTCTATTTTGACACAGTTTCCGGGCTGGTTCATCAAAAAGACAAAATATGAAATAGTTTTCTGGCAGGCTAAATAAGCATAGGCTATGAAGCTTGAATTTGCTTTTGTTTCCAAAATGTAGATGTCTCAAGAGCACTTTTGAAGCAGACGTATGGGACAGATCTGTTGGGTTGTTCAGAAGGTTTATTTCTCCAAAACCAGTAAACTTTTGCCTAGTCTGAATGCGGCATTTTTTTAAGTTTTCCATTTCCTGTCCTGGAATTTTGTATAATGTTACTGGATGCTAAAATTCTCATGTTTTAGCAGTAGGGAAAAGTGATCTCTGTAAAGGCTTTGGGATGCTTCAGATGAAAGGTGTTATGTAAATTGTTGGCAGTTTTACTATTTCATACAGTGTGAACTGATGAAAGACAGGAAAGTAGTGGCACTTACCTCTCAATATAATATATAACTTGCCTTAGGTAGGACCATTCTGTTTACTGAACACTTCATTCAGTCCCAGTGAAGAACCAGTGGTGGCATCTGCTGTTTTCATAACAGCCCAAAGAAGATGCCATGTCTCTGAATGGCTGCCTACCCCCGATGGCAAAACAGCAAAAAAGTAATGTGAGAAACAGCTCTGCTGAAAATAACTTCAGTTATCATCACTGGAGCATGTGGATTCATTCCTACCACAGGTCTGCTTCCCCTACAGCAAATCTCTTCTCCCACAGTGGAGGATTGGCGTCATGACTCTCTTGGGCATTCCCATTTCTTTTTTTTTTTTTTTTTTACTGTGGGAGCAGCATAAGAGGACAGAATAAAGGGGAAAGGAGAAGCTGCTGAAAGAAATATACCATTATGTGACAGAACTACTGACTAAGTAGGATACTACTACTATTAATAGTAATAGTAATTTTAAAAGTAGCACAGCTTCTTATTTTTTCTGGAATCCTGTAATTCAAACACATAGAAAAATTGTTTCCAGTTTATTTCTGTTCAGTGAGAGACAGTAAAGGAGAGAGAATATAACATTGCACTATATCATAGCCACTTTGCTCAAAATCTAGCAGGGCGAAACAAAAGCCAGAACTGTGCTCATTGTGGTTGAAAATCTGCATGGGACCAGCACTGTGACCCAAAAGAAGGCATCAGTACCTCCCTCTGAGCAAGAGCTAACCTTTGGGAAAATCTGAATACTCACCCATTAATCAGTCAATTAACACAAAATTAGATAAACCGTAGAATTTGAGACCCCTGCAAGTAAAAACATGCTGTGATCAAGAAATCATACAACAGCTGCCTGAACAGAAAACTGGTCACAGTTTATAGCAGAAGTAAAAACCCATTTCAAGGGAAAAGGTAGAAGGAACAGACAAGGAGTCTAGATAGATTGGTTAGTTTTACACTGGGGAGTTGAGTAAACAAGTACAGAGCAACAAAAAAATTCCTGATGCATCAAGGCAACAACAGAATTCTTTCAACAGGAAGCAGAATTTGCTTCTACTGTCTCTGGACCAAGTGTTTAATCTAATTCTGAGGAAATGAAACACTTTGCAAGTGTACCCAGTAGTAATGCAAGGTCTGCAGATGTTAATTTGAAACCACCTGTCAGTGTGGGAAACAGTATTTAAACACAGAAGGATCTGAAACAGCCTTTGAAAAGCTTTTGCCATCAAATTTTGCAGCTAGGTGTTTGTGTACAGAGGTTTGCTTTTATAGATATAGGTATGCTTTTAAATATTCACATAGTGTGTGTATATATATAGGTGTGTATACGTGGTTTTGTGTATACTTAAACATAAATATAGAGAGATTTTCTTGCCACTGGATATTTTGTAGAATAACTGGGAGCAGACTCAAAGGGCGTCGCACTCAAAGCTGAGATCAAGAAATGAAGAACAAGAGTTTAATATCAAGGTCTATATCTTTATCTGCAATTTTCAAAATTATGGGAAGAGCCTCCCAGATTACAGTGGTGATCTCTGAGAGGTGCACCAGCTCAAGCAGAATTTAGTGTGCACAGCAACAGATATTGTGGAAATTATTGCTGGGCAAGGAAACAACACTGTTGGTAGATTAGTGATTTGGTAATTCTTTTAAATGACTGGGAATATTTAGAAGTTTTTTGGGGGGAAGTGTGTGAATTACTTTTTTTTTTTTTTTTGGTGAGGTGGTCAAGGAATTGATTTCACAGACAGGAGATAGAAAATCCATTGAGGAAGCAGTTTTGGGTGTATATTTCCAACCCAAGAGACACGTTACCCTGACAGTGGCCTTCTGGAATGCTACAAAATTGTAATGTAAATATTGTTAAAAGGAATGTTGTATCCACTGGATGGTTCCACTTTCTGAAAGGGCATAAAGTTACTCACTGAGGGTATATTGTCTCTCACTAGATACAGAATTACAAATTACTGGACTGTTGGCCTGATGTGCACTTCTCAAAGCTCATGAGTTAGTGTTTCCAGAGTTTTGCTGAATTCAATACTGAAATAGAAACTGCTGTATCCAAATGCTGGCCAAGTTTGGTAATGTTCCCACTTAGAAAACTGATGTAGACCCAGACTTCTGTTCTGAAAGCTGCTCACTGTTGAGTGGAAGGCTGCAAGATTCATCTGAACCACATAGTTAAAATGCTGCTCTGTTACAGCTCTGAGCAAATGCATTGCCTACATCTTCCTAGACTTGCATTAGCATCATTAGGACACTTAAATATTTAATGGAACCTTTTGATGAAAAAATGTGTTGGTGTAAAAGGAAAAGTGGACGGGCTGAAAAACATATAAAATGAATGACTCTGAGCAGAAAAAAGTATTCATCATGCCAAAGTGACACCAGTTGAAATTGAAAATTATTTAAAGTATATCTGGTGGGAAGAAAACTGCTGCAGGTTTTGGAATGTGAAAGCTGACACAGAAATGAGCTGGTACTGGGAATCCCTCAGAAGCCATTTCATAACTGGGGAACAGATGCATTTCCGCCTTGCATATTCTGGCAGACACATTCAGGTTTGCTGCTGCAGGCATGTACAGAATGTTTCCAAGTATCAAAAGACTGAGTCTTATGTCATCACTTTGCAAAAAAACAAAAATGGGTAATATGGCCTGGGGCAGAAAAACCACAGGCAGGAAGTTACAGAACCACTGAGAAAGAAGCATGGAACATGGCCAGTTGTAAAGCATGGTATTTTTTTAATTACTAAAGTGCCCTCCTCAGTGGAGTCTAGTACAGTGGGCTGGTCATTCACAAGCAGCAGAGACAAAGGCTGTCTGCCTCCTTCCTTCTTTCTTGAGAGTATGCGTTGTAGTTTTCCTGATGGAGAGAATATCAATCTTCCAGTGAATGATAATTTAGTGAAGAGTTTCTCATAAAGTTTTTCTCAAGCAAAGCAAAACTTGAGATTTACATTTGGCAAAAGCATGAGTACTTCCATGTGGAACTGAGAAATGTTGGCATCTTGTCACCTCTCTCAAGTGATTTTAGTTATCCTGAAGGCAGGTAATTTTAATTAAAATGTAATGTGGCATTATAATAAATATTACTTTGAATCCTTAGACAAACCTGTTTCCCTGCTGACCTGTCACCTTCTCATTGAGGTATTCTTACAGTTTTTCCTCAGGAGGTGCTGGTTTTCAGTATGAGCCCAGTAGGAAAAGGACTCAGACTCTGCCAAGTATCTCTTAAAACACTTTTCATTTACACTAACACGAGAAAGATAGGATGGTACAGATCATTTTACATCCCTTAGATGCTGGGAATGCTGAGCTGCACAGCATCAACAGACCTCTGATCAGAACACAGCCCACTGTGCTGATCCCATCCATGGCAAGATCATACAGCATTTTGGCCTTTGAGGTCTTGCAGGATTTTCTCAAAAGAAAACAGCTCCATTCATCATTTTTACTGTCAAACAGAAAGTTCTCATGAGAAGTTTTTGCTGCACTTTTCAGATAAAGGCAGGGGCAGGCAGGTGCTGCAGTGGCGGCTGCTGAGCTGGGTCTGCCCGCAGGCCCCTGTTACCATCAGCTGGGTGATGTGGCACAGGGACATGCACAGCATGACACGGTCCTGAGGGCCAAGCTGTAAGTGGAACATAGCACAACAGAGCCCTGTGCCTACTGAGGGGAACTATAAAGTGCTGCACAATGGTCTTGTTCCAATCATTCTGCTTAGGATCATTCAGAGAACAGCTAATTGCATGCTTCCCTCCCTCTCTCATACATCTCATCCTTTCACATAATTTTCAGGGATTTAGCTATCCTTAGGAGCACATACTTTCTTCCCCCCCAGCTTTGTTAAACCAGGCTTTAGAACAATTGCAGTAGACAGACTCTTGAAGAATTAATTCCAGGTTTTACGATGTATGTGATGCAAGCCTAGACAAAATGTTCAAAACTTTAGTCAGTCTTGAAAAGTTCCCAGAATGGCTAAATTTACCAGGTTTAACATAATACTGAACCTTAGTGATTAATCTCATGGAAGGGTGTGCCAGACAAACTGGCACCAAATACTGATTCATGCAGGTGCTATAAAATGGTTTCCTTACTATAGAATGGTTTCCTTATTTCCTTTGATTTTTTTTTGGGGGGGGGGGGGGGGATGGGGGGGGTGCATTGGTTTGTTTTGGTTTTGTTGGTCGGTTTTTGAGACTTTCTGTCTCAAAACTAAGCTGTTTTTCTTGATTTCCACTCTCCTTTGTTATCTTCTTGATTACTAGATGGCAAAGACTTTACTGCCTTTTTACTGCCCAGATGCATTAGACCAGTCCTTCATATTGTTCTAGTTGTCTTTTTGGCTTTTTTCTCAAGTAAATTTGTCTTTCTTTGTCCTTCAGATATCTCTAAGAAACGTTAGATCAATTTTGTGGAGTTGCTGTCCAGTTTTACACTCTTCTCCATTTCCTATCCACATCTCTGTTACTTGATGCTTTTTTCATTGCAGCTTTCAGATGGGGACTTGTTAGTGCCAAGGAATTGAATCTGACAAGAAAACTGACAAGATAAGACAAGCAGTTATGCAACTGAAAAGGAACATTTCTAAAACCGAGCTTTTGGTTTTGTGATTTTTTTTACCTTGGCAGGTTCTAACCGAAAAGGTGAAAATGTAAAAAACCCACAAAACTGATATTAAACATTTAGTTTTTTACTGTTCAGCCTCTAAATATTAAGTTCCAAGCCATGCTTCCACTTGAAAATTTTTTTCCCCCTCCAACCACCAGTTTCTGGGGTAACTTAATAATTAAGTTTCTGAGATGCTAAGCTGTTTTTTTTTTTTTTTTAAATTTTAGTTAACTCCTCTTTTCCAGTAGTGCAGGAATGTGTCATTTGCTGAAAGCTAGACATGCCTTTGTATCCTGTTGCAGTTCTGTGTTACAGCAGTATATATAAAATATGTGGTCAATACATATGCAATGGTTCTTGGGTTTATTTTATTTTACATTCTTCACAGGTAAATTGGCAGTGTTCATTTTTCTTATCCAACAAAATCTTCCTCAGCAAGATTCCAGGAAATAAAAGCACTAGAGAGAGTGTGTCTCCTTTAAGAATTGTTTGCATAAATTTCCTAGCCATGTCTTGTCTCTGAGCTTCAGCTTACCACACAGACATTCTGGAATAATTCCTGGTGTGAATCTGGGCTTGTGATAGCTCTTGGCTTATACTAGTAATTATTATTAACAATTGTTATTTATTTCCATTTTAATAATTTTAAGTATAGGCAAGCCAATATAGGAGCTCAGCTAGAAACATCAGAGAAAAAAAAGAATAAATAGAGTTCTGACAGTTGCTGATGTTTTACATGGGGGGTCACTTAGCCCCACTTTCAATAACTTAGCTTTAAATGTGATTTACTGCCTGAAGCAGCGCTTACGGTCTTGCTCTCTCCTTTGAGATAAACTGCTGTTAGCATCAATTTTATTTAAATTTATATAAATTTTACTTTAAAATTATCATTAGTGACAGAAGAAAAACAGTTTAAAGGAATTACAGTAATACCTCCTACTTCCATGAAAACAGAATAATTTGGCTGTCAGGTTTCTACAGAGTAACAAGGATTAAAATTCAGTGTTACCATGTAGCCTGAACTTCTCTTTAAAAGGAAAGAGAACAATTCTCTGAGTCCACTCTGTGTATGAGATATTTTCAATATAAATACTTGGTTCAACTGATATTCCCATAAATATCTTCTGGTCTCTCAGACCTGTGATAAAATTTCTTTCTAACCATCAGCATGAGGAGGAGTTAAATCTCAAGTTCATGAGCCAAACATCCAAGAAATTACAACTAGTAGGAACATCAGTTTATAATTGTCAGTGCTTCAGGAAAGGTAAAGAAGACACTGGTGTGATGAGCTGAATTATCCAACCAGCCAGAAAATGGCCATCCTGGGGCTATCCATCCAGGGCCACAAGAATGACCAAGGGCATCCTTGTGTGAGGAGGGGAACCAGGAAAGTTTAGCCTGGAGAAGGGAAAACTCAAGGAGCTTCTTATCAGAATGTATAAATATCTGAAGGGAGGATGTTAAAAGGATGTACCCAGACTCTACTTAGTGCCTAGTGACAAGAAGCAATGAGCACAAACCTTGAGACAGTAAAATATGATACTTTTCTGCTGTAGCTGAACATTGGAACATGTTTCCCAGGGAAGCTGTGAAGTCTCCATCCTTGGAAATATTCAAAACTCAATGCAGTCAAATATTCAAAGTGGATGCAGTCTTGGGCAACTCACTGTAGCTTACCCAGCTTGATCAGGCAAGCACAGAAGGTCTCTTCCATTCTCACTTCTGAGAAAAATAAACACCGAGTACTCATCTTCCATCTGAATGTCTCTCGGTCCTTAGAGCCTTCCTAGCAGCTTTCATTCTGAGTCTAGAACAGGATGTGCCCTTCCCTCTCTTATATATATTCCCATATTCCTTAAATGCTGAATCTGCCCCCAGACTGCTGTGTAGAATTTGGCAGGGGCAGTGCCACACGTTTGTTTCTGGCATCACAAATGCACTGTTTGTCTGTTTTCCTTGAGTGCAGTATCTCCAAGGGACACAGACTCCAACAGAGCACTCTCAGAGTTCTCAGACTTTGGGGGACTGTGGTTAATGTGAGAGGACAGCTTCACTGGGCATTTCTGTCAGATTTGCCCTCTTTGTAGCCTGATTGCCTTCTGCCAAGTGATTTTCAGCCCTCTCAGGAGTGTGCATCTTAGCCTGAAGATGAAATTCTGTGATTTCCTTGAAACCTTGGCACTTTACCCTCCCATCTCCCTGAACTCTTCAGTTCATCAAATATTAGACTCAAGGGACAACAGTTTGTCACTGAGCCCCTTAAGCTGCCTGAGCTATTTATGCCACTTGCCAATGGAGTAAGTTACGATATATGAAGTTTTGAAGGGTTTTGACAATCAGGAAGTGACCACTGAGAATCCCATAATTTTCTCCATTCACAGATGGTGTTGCAGTCCAGATGAACTTATCTTTGTCTTTTCATGCCTAGCTTTGCTCTGGTCCTCATACTGGACATGGCTCAGCATTCCCCATAGGATTGTCACAGCTAATACTGTGCTGTGATGATGTGCCCTGCAGAGAATGATTCTTGTCAAGACCACAGTCCAACAAGTCTACCTAGATAAAAATTAGAATAAACCAGCAGTTAATTTCTAAACCTCTGAATTTCAGTTAGGCATGGAACAGTTTGCTTAAAGTAAACTTCAGAGGATAGGAATAAAAGAGGAGCATTTTTTTATATTCACAAGGGTGGGAGCATAGTAAAAACTTGGGAATAGGATGGACAGTTCTCATTCTTGAGAGGTCCATTAAGCAAATTCAAGGATTTCCTAGAAGAATTTCTCCTGTGGAAGCATTTCTGAATTGTGTTCTGATATAGCAAGAAAGCCATTAAAAGCCCTAAGGAATTAGGGAAACTGACTGTGGCACTTTTTATACACAAGGACCTTCGAGGTGAAGCTTACTCCCCTAAATCCTTCACTGCTAGGTAGCAATAGGACAAATTTGTCAAGAGAAATTAGGCCTTGCATAAAAAATAGCCTGTTACTTGAAATAATGTCAGCTGCAAATTCTGCACTCATGATAAGTTTACTAAATGTTTTAATGGGTCTTGTGCCAATAATGAGCTTATAAAATATATGACTTGTACCTTGTAATGTAATGAGTTGCCCAAGTGCATTGATTTCCTCTCAGTTTCAAGGCGTCAAGAATTTCTAATGTAATGGGCTTGTTTGCAGGCTGTGCAAGCTTTCAGAGAGATGAAAAGGTTGTGACTGCACCAAATGTGAATTATTCAGTGTAAACAAATTTCTGTGCAAAGCAAACTAAAGTAGTCACTCCGCCACTCTGTTTTATTCTTCCTGTATTTTAAGCCTCTTCAAAGGATAACACTTATCTGCTTCGTTATTGCCCTTTAATGATGCTAAGGTTATTGAGGAAGACAGAAGCAATAAGGATGCTAATTGCTTGCTCAGACATCTATCTCACATTTCCATCCCACTCAAGGTTGTCAGGAGAAAAACCTTTTTTAGCAACTTGTACAAATATTCTACTATTTAGAAATGTCCAGCGCATAGTTGGACAATCTGATTTGATGAGAGATTTGTATGATTGGAAGTAATTCATCCCCATGCATTTTTTCGCTGACATTTTTACCTTTCCCCACAAGATGATTATCCATTTAATTATTGGGGTTTGTTATGTTTCTGCAGACAAATGGGATGCAGAAACAGCTGTTGGAGGAACTGCTGCAGGAGTCCACTATGTTGTTCTTTGCTCAGTAACTAGTCCAGAGTGTATCAGTGAAATACTTACAGTTTTTCAGATCTCTTAATTCTGTGGGCTAACATGGAGAATGAGAGAGAAAGGGAGAGGGAGACAAAAGACCATGAAAGGCAAAGAACTAGCTAGGGAAAGATCTTGATGATCCCTATCCCATGTTCAAGGAGAAAGACAATCACTGTAAAACAGTCTGTTCTTTACCACTGGAAATCTTACTGAGAGATATCCCAGGGACAGCTAGAGGAGAAGAAGCAAAATCTCTAAACTCCAGAAGATGAGAATGCAAAGTCTCTAAGTCCAGTCTCTAGGCAAGCTCCTCAGGTGTGATATTTGTTGTGATATTCTGCTCCAGGACACATCTAAAGTTCAATAGAAAGTGAAATCTTTATCAAACAAATTAGGGAAAAGTGAGACCAGGCCAATTACTTAGTTATGCCTCTGATTAATGAAGGATTATTACTGTCATAATTTCCATATTTTTTTTGTTTCATTGTACATTTTGAATTCTTTCAAAATTCCTCTATTTCTGAATTCCATTTTCGCTAAGTAAAACCAAAAGACATTTCTCCAAAGAGAAAACCTATTTTTTTTTCTGCTGTAAGTTCTATTTCAATACCTCTCAGTATACAGAAATATTAGACAAAAATTCTAGAACATAATACTGGATAACTGCAAAAATTCATTGCTAATTAGCTAATTCATTCTTAGCTCTGAAGGTCCTAAAATAAAAGTACAAGTCAGAAAGCTTCAGAAAGTTATCCATGACAAAAATATATTATGACATACTAAATTATAGACACAAGGCAGTTCTACAGTTTTCTGAATGTCCCGATAAACACAGTCCCCTTGAGCTCAGAATTTAATACACCAGAATAGCAGACAGTAAATCAGGGAGTCAAAAATGCAGGACAGACTACTAGAATGAGAAGTTCTGCTTTGGAAAGCAGTGAAGAACATGATTCAGAACTATGCAGTATAACTCAAAGGAGGCAAAAATCCAATTTTTAACGTATATACAGCGGAAATACCAATATAAATAGAGTGTTGTTAGTATGACAAAAAGCAACAAAAGAAAAAACGAATACTTTTTGGGTGGCTTGTCTGCCTTATATATGTACGATCTTAGAATAAGAGAGCTCTGCAGTCTAACAGAGAGCTATACTGCAGACAGCAATTAGACTAAAACTTTTAGTAAAAAGTTCATTAACTGCTGGAAAAACTTCTTACAGATGTGCTAAATTCATCTCCCTGAGGCCTTTAAATATAGACAAAATCTTCACATAGCTCTGCTGGAGGCCATATCTTTTTAAAAGGATTTAGTTGATAAGATTCAGTGGTTTATGAGGGGCAAAGTTTGGTAAGATTATTGCAAGAGTCTTCTGGCCTGAAAAGCTACAGCACTTCTTGGGGGATTTTATCTACGGGGCCACAGTAAATCCATGCTTGTGTAATGAATTCTGAACAACACAGTTATATGGATTTTATGTGCTGTGATGCAGTGTGTAAGACAGACAAGTTATTCAGAATTGTCTCAGAAACAAACCCAAATATGCTGGTTGAATTTGTGTTTACACAATGCTTGCTTTCACTTTCAATCGAGAAAAGATGTGTCTTTATTGTAGTCTGGCTTCTAGCACAAATTGTTCAGGGGAGGTATATGCAAGATACATACAGGATACTTTAGCACTGGAGAAAGTTATCTGAATATGAGTACTTTTTTTTCTTACAGCAATAAGTTATATATATTTATCACATTACACCAGTAGAGAAAACTTACTAAGGAAAATAACTTGCAAAATAGCTTCATTCATTCCATTTTGGCAGAGATTTCAGATTTTTTCTTTTGTAAAGAGCATGTACTTTTTATTCCAATAGAAGACAACTTGTTTCTCAAAAGTGGAAAAAACAGTAGTAAGCTTCTGATAAAGAAAATTGAAACAAGCAGAAAGATTGCTTCCTGTTGCTGTTTAACTTCATACAGTGGAAATATGTAAATGGAGAAAGGTTGTTGAACTGGAATTTGATAGCATCATACAAAAGTCTGTTGAGTGCTGGATTGTGTTCAATGTTTTAAAAATGAATCATTAGGACTGAAAATCTTATGCCAGTTTTCTTGCTATGTATTAGTAAAACAACAAAACTGTTTCTGTTTTGTGTATATATTTCAATGAATATGTGATGCTTTCTACTTTTGAGTTAACCGACCATTGTTTGAAAAATGAAAGTGCTTGCAGTATCAGTGGAAGAATAAGAAATACAATGCAAAAACAAAGGTTGAAAGGTTAGATTCTGCTGAATAGATTTAAGAAAAGGCAATTCTTTTTCTTAGTTATTCACATAAGCAGAAACCATTATAAAGTGAAAAAAACTGACTAAATAAGAAAAACAAACAAAAAAAAAAACTTAGGGGCTTTTAGCTCTAAGTTAGTGACCAAATTTTATCGGGGAATGGTAAGATATCTCTTTACATGTCAATTTTCTGGCTTCATGACAGTTTAAAACAAAAATGCTTTTTGTAACCTAAGAGTGTTAGGTTACACCTAACATTGTTAGGTATGCATTTGTAAAATTAATGCAATTCATTTTGTTTCCTGTACAGTGACAGATAAAGCAGAACATATGTGGCTCCCAGACACCATTAAATGTTTCTTGGTCCCAAATATTCTTAATAACCCCCACCTTCCATAGGCACAGATGTAAGACACCTTCTTTCTCCAGTTCATCTTGGACTGAAAATGTTTTTTATATGCGTCATTGTGTTCTGTCTTTTGTAGCTTCCCTTCTTTCCCTGCTCTTAAGAATCACTGAGACTGAAATGCCAGTTTTTTACTCTTTGTACAATATTAAATTCATCCATTTACAGTCAGATATTAGCATGAAACAGGCACCTTTCAGCAAAGAGACCGAGCACCAAAAGGGGAAAATGCTCACATTTCTTCCTGTCAGAGCCTGGAGCTCAGACTCGGCTCCCAAGCCCACGAGGTGTGGTTGCGCAGGGCTGTTACAGCCCTTGGTGAAGTCAGGGCCCTGGGAGTGCCATGCACCAGTCCTGTCATGGAGGCCTGAAAGTGGCATGTACCAGCACAATTCCTAACCCAGAAAATCAAGGAATCACGAGCCTGAGGTCTTATTTTCAACTGCTTAGTCATGACCACTGTTTTTGAGATATCTCCATAAAATCCTTATTTTCCGTTAGATGCTTTTGCTGGGCCAAACTTCAAGGATGAGGGGGTTAAGAAATTAATGCAAAACTTGAAGGATGGAAATTGATGAATTTTTTTTTTTTTCTACCAGTGACTGTTTTACATATACAGTTATCTCTGGTCTGGGTGACAGTCTGCAACAGAAACACAAAATAGCTCAAAGAAAAAAGCTGGTCTCCATATGCATGCTCTTTAGTTCTGAGATGTGAGAAAAAGATGGGTTGCTTGTTGCCTATATTTTATCAGATTCTCTGAATTTTTCAAAAACCATCTGTGTACACAAAAAAAAAAAAAGGCATATTGGTGCATGTACAGTATCTATTTGTTGATGGTTTGGTGTGGAATGAACAGACTGACTTATGACCTGTTTCATCTGTTTAGTCTTAACTTACTTGTGGTTCAAAGAAAATCAACTGCTGGAAAAGAAATGAGAATATTTTACAGTGTTCTGTGTTGATTTTTCTTGTTAAGACTTTAATAACCAAGGGCTCTTCTTAACTAAAATGTTGCAGCTCTTTGAAATCTTCACTTGAAGCATGCTGTGTGTCCCTTGGTAACCAGGGTGGAATTAACTGCAGTTTGTAGCCCGACCTGTCTTTGCTCGCTGCTTGGAATCATGGTGTGAACAGCAGCTGCCTTTGAGGTAGCTGTTCTTTAGCAGTGTTAAATGGGATATGCAGTGGCATAATAATTAGTTTAGAAAATTTGAATTCCTTTTAAAATTGATTCATTCCCTGCTGGCTCGACTTTATGGAGAGAGCTAGGATTTATCCACTTTTGTCTTCTTCTGATTTGTTTACACTACTGAGCTCACATCCTCTCGTGTTTTGCCAGTCTTGCTAATCATTCTGTATGAGTTGTATGATGAGTAGGAAACATGAGAATCTATTGAATGCCAGATTTTATAGATTTTATTACCTGGTACAACTTTAGTCCCTGGAATTATGATTACTGTGTTGCTAAAGGAATGTTGTATCACACTATTTCAGTGATTCTCCCTAGGGAAATTACACTTCCATCCTACATAATTTGAAACCATTCAGAAAATCTTCTAAGAACTCATAGAAATATAACACTTTCAAAGGTTTATTTTATCTAGTAAGATGTTTTGATCTAGTTTCTCTCTTGCTGTGCCTTTGTAAGCTGGTGTATCTATTCCTGTAGTTGGGGATCTAACACTAAGTTTGAGATAATAATGAAATATTATAATGGAACTTAAAAGACTTCATGTAGAGATTACCATGGCATCCCTATTGCTGGGTTATGAGATATCTTTTGCAAAGAAAATGTATAGAGACTTCAGGACTGTGACTGCATCACTGGGGAAAACTGTAGGCAGTGTAACTGTCCTAATGGCTGAAACTGTCTCCTCTGGCATTTTGCTTGCAAAGGAGGTAAGAAACTGTTGGACTAATCATTAAAACTGTCAGGAGATTTAATGATGCCACTGACTGGCAGGGAAGGCATGCTTCAGATTCTTGGATGTAACAAGAAACACCTTATGTTTCTAAGTCACTGACCTTATTTCAGCTATTGTCTGTTAAAGAGGAACTGGCTTTTGAGAGCTTCCTTTCATCTGAGCATAGGATGACTTGGATTGTAGCAAAGCAAAGGCCTCTTTCTGAGTGACCATTCAGAGTGCTGGCTGAGAAACCTGAAATGCCTTTGTGTCAGCTTTGTCCAGAGAGCAGCGCTCTGGACAAAGCTCTGCCTTTGAAGGAAGTTATATACAGGGAACAGAATCCAAAATGCTGTTTTTCAGAACGCAGGTGAGCAGTCCTTACAAGAATTTTCCTAAAGAGCTAAGCATAGACACCAAAGGGTGTAGGGCAAACTGCACAGACAGGAGACGCCTCTTTGTTTCTAAATGTTTAGAGAGGAATCGCTCAAAGAAACCTCAGTTAAAAGCAGAACAACACCATTTTAGATGCTTGTGCATGGTCCCGAAACTTAAGATCTAAATCCAGCATGTCAGATGCTTGGGTTCCTAGTCTGGATATTGTGTACTTGGAATGTTTAGCTCACAGGGCATATTGAGTATGTGTCTGCTCACTAAATGAGAGATTTTGAGCTCTGGTCATTGAAAGGGGTAACATTTTGGGTGTACATTTATTGTGAAGTGGCACATGTTTTTCTTTCTAAGCCTGCAACTATGGCTTCAAGAGCGATTGGAAACTTTGACTCTCTTATTCCTTATTTTGATGAATTATTTGTGTCTCTATTTTTATATACATCTATCTTTCTGACCTTTCAGTACTAATTTAAAAAAATAATGTTAAACTAATCTACATTTTCAAAGTCAAGTCTCAGATGTTAGGAAGCTTGTTAGGCCAAGTTTTATCAGAAATCTTGATTTATTATGAGTGCATATATTATAATATAGATGGCACACTATACACTGCCAAACATAGAATTTAGTGATAATATAATGAGGGTTTTAGCTTTGATTTATTTTTTCCACAGAGCCCTTTTATTATTTCAGTGATGGAAAAGAAAAATAAAATGCAGGGAAAAAGAGAGATAATGGGACTGAGGCCTGATGGTAGAAGGAGGAACACAGGAATATGGAGATTGAAAAGAAATGGAAAAATGCAGCCAATGATAAAAGCTAAACTTGCTTTTCTACTGGAAAATACTGAATAACAATATGTTAAAAACTACTGGAAAGTTTTATTAGTAAAGTTAGTTTAATTTTTACTTCTTGATTCTCAGTGAAATCAACAAACAAAGTTGCTGCTGAAAATCAAAACTTTCTTAATTAACATCAGTTAGAACAGTCATTACCTTCTGGATTAAATCCCTATGCTGAGATCATTAGCAAAAAGTAGTTAACCATGTACCTCTGATGAGCTTTAGTAACTGACCCCTAGAGCTATGAAGGTCTATTATCACATCTACAAGGAGATTGAGTAGAATCCCTCTGCCCACCATTATTCTTATTTTAAATGGGCTTACAAATAGACTGATTAGCTGCCTAAATTTTACTTCTGCAAGTTATAGTGTATGATCTACTTTCATTGCAAAACTGTAACTCCTCTTGATGTCAACAAAAGTGGTATTAAAACACAAACATCTGCATGGCCTGGCATGAAAGGATAAAATGCTCATGATTAAAATAATAACAGATCTTCAAACAGATTAAGCCAAGAAATTGTTCTTTCACTAAAGGAAAAATATGAAAGCACTGGGTGCTAGATGCTCAGAAGAAACAGAGCTTCTGTAATGTATTCTAATCACACAGAGGCCACAGCAAAATTAAAGCCTAAATTTTTTGTTTTGTAAAATTGGACTAGAGAGTCTCAAGACACAAATATCAACAGTAATAAAGCTCACCTCATTGCTTATTTCATTCAAGTTTGTCACTGGACAAAGCATATTCTACATTTATTGAATTGATGGCTGGCCTGAAAACCTGGTGAGATTTTATCCAATATAATTTTATTGCCACTTAGTGATGGTGAATTTTTTTTAAAAATAATTTTAGTGGGCCACATAACCTAAAAATACCTGAACAGACCAAGTGTGACCCTGTTAGCTACAGTGGAAGTGTTTAATTTTGCATCTGCACTCTCCTAAAGCTGCATCTACTGTAGTAGATATGTGTGAGCAGTTTTAGTAGCTACAGCTCTGATGCCAAAGTGCTTGTGTCAACACAGGGTCCAAATTGGTTCTAAATGCTTGAATATATTTCCAAGCATCTTTTTTGTTTTTTTATAGTCCCCTCTTAGATGTTGAATATCAGAACCAGACTGCTACCAGTGCTCCAGACAACTTGCTTAAGATCAAAGGGAGAGAGCGGGTAAGAACCCCCTAATATTTTACTGTTTTATTTATCTTTGTAGGCTTCACTGTTAAAATTATTGACTGTTGGAAAATTATTCTTAATGAAAGTCCCAGGCAAATTTTTAAGAAGTATTGTTGAAGAAACAATTAGCTATATATTTTGCCACGGAGGCAGAAAACTTTTGGTGGTGCAAATTATCAGGATAGGGTCCGTTATTACCATTTTCCATGATGAGTCCAAGGAATCAGGTACAATGTTGTAGCACCTAATGAATACATTGCTGAATCTTCATAAAGTTCTACTTCTTGGTGATCTAAATATTCTTATCTTTATGAGACTGACAACTAATAGCAATAATAATGATACAGTTTAAAAGTCTCGAACATGAATATGAATATAAACATAAACTTTCCAAATGAAATGGAATGGACTATACTGAATATGCATCCTGAAGGTTTTTGAAACTGAAGTGTGTACAGAAAGCAGTAATTGTAAAAAGTTTGTTTGTTTTTTTTAAACATAGACCTATTTTTAAAAAGTAGACTTTGGGATATAGTTCTTAAAGGTTCCATCTTGTTTTTCAGTATGTTTCAATGAAATATTGCTTTACTTTGTGTAAAATATATGGTCCACAATGTTTTGACACAGTGATATCAGTCAGTAGTCACCAGTAACTTTAGTCACAGAGATAAAGCATACTTTGGAAATTACTGTAATTCTGTAATAATTTATGTAATTTTAAATGTAGGGAAAATAATTTTTATTGAGAATGAGCGAATATTTTTACACTAAATAGAACTGAGCTGAATATTTCTTTCTACTCAAACCAGAACTATAACCCTGAAATTTGCACATACCCAGGGAAATTCTGGTAAAAATATTCTAAGTTTTTTTTGGTGTGGTTAGTTCTGTAATTCCAAAATGAGAAAGAACTGAATTTACCAAAATCCTAAAGCAGGGCAAGATCTGATGGTGCTTTTATCTGGACTGTGAGCAGGAAAGAGTATATTGTGAACTTGCCTTCTGGAGGCTGCTTTGTTCCCTAGAGTGCTGTAAGAATGGTTTAAAGTGAAGGCTCTGACAATTTCATGGGGCAATATTTCACAAGTCAGTAAATACCACTGCCAAAATTCTTTTGTGATATTCAACCTAAATAGTCTGTTATTTTCGCTTTACCTGCATCAAATAGTTGAAAAATAGAAAAAGATGAAAATGCAACCCCCCCCACAAAAAAAAAAAAAAAACCAAAACAAAACAAAAAACCAAACCAAAAATAAAGGAGGAAAATAAAAAGAAAGTGAAATATGCAGAGATGTGGTTTTTTTGGCTAGTTTTGATACAACCTGTTATTTTGGACTGCGTACAAAAATAATAAAATTTACAAAACCTCCGTAGAATAAGAGAGAAAATAAAAGAATTATCAAATATAAGGTGAGACACACATGGAGCAATTTGCTAACCTTCAGGTTGTCATTTTTTCTGCACTGCATTGTGAAAAAAAGGAGTAAAATAAAGAGATCAGAGAGATTTGCAGCTGTGTCACAATTGCTAAGTATCTTAGTGGGTTTCTTTCCCCAATGTCTTTTTTATGCGATAAAATCTTACTCGTTTTTCTTCATAACAAAATTTTCCTTTGAGCCTTTCTCCTACCTTCACTAAACCTCAACCTTCTTTTCAAGAGGGTTTTGCCTGTGGCTTTTACTTTTTGCAATACTGTATTGAAATCAAGTTTCTGCCAGGCTGCTGATGTCTAGAAAGACTGAAGGGAAATACTTATCTTTTCCCCTCCCTTCCCATACCTTACTTTTTATTTAGAAAAGCTAGATCCATCTGACCTGGAAATTGCTGAGAGAAATTGGGTTAGTAAACCAAAATCTGAAAATGTTCGTATATGTTGGTATGTAATCTTTGCAATCATTTTAAGGAACAGTGGAAATAAAAAGAATCCTGATATTCAGTATTAGGAGTCTGTTCTAGTTAATATGAGAGAGTTCCTATTCTTTCTCTTGTAATTGTATGACTCTTGTTTTTTGAGGACTTCGACCATAAAGAACTATGAATAATCCTAGAGTTACGGTACAGGAAATTGGACTGACATCCAATTGTTAGTGCTTGCTTGTGGTGTTGTCCATTGCAGGTGAAAAGTTCAGGACAAGTTCTTCTGCCTGGAGTTTTGCAGGATGAAGTTGCAGTTTGCAAGATTATACACTGTCTGCACGCCCCTCTGCAGGCACCGTCATCCCCAGCTCAGTGCCTGTAGAGGAACTTTCTTGTCACAACCAAATAGGGAGAATGCAAAGCTGTCTGTCTCCTCTCCCTTTCCACAAAGGGAAGACAAACAGAAAAAAATCACATCATGATGATTGCTGGTGTGCACTCAAGCTGTGATGTCATTTAATGTCTCCTTTCAGTGAATATTTCTCGATGGTGGAGATTAAAGTGTTCCAAATGAGCATTTTATTTGGTTCTAATGAACCAAATGAGGCTGCTTCAGAATGCTAATTTCCCATTCACTGGACTCTTCAAAGAGCTCAGCATGGCTGCAGAGTACTGAAGACATACCTCAAGCTGCTGCAAAATTAACTTAGGAATTATAAAAGCAGTAAGTGCATGATTACTATTTTTCTTAATACATAAAAGAAGGAAATGTGTAATTGGCAGTTTAACAAGCTGGCAGCAGCAAATTAAAACTTAATGTGATTATGAAATGACAATTACTGTTAGTAATTAATTGGTATCACCTTTCTGTAGCCCTGTTCAGTACTCTTTGTGAAAAGCTTATATCAATGAGAGAATAATTAGGTAATTAGATGAAAAATTGGGAGAGTGTGAGCTTACAAAATGCTGTAAAATTTCTCTTTCTTTTCCATGGGATCTATGTAATTTGAGGTTGTTAGAAGCAGTACTTGCACTCCATAAATATTCATCCAAAAGGGCTAAAGAGCTTTGGAACTGCATGACATTGCAGATATTTCTGTATCCGTAATTAAAATGAACTGCATTCGTACTAAACTGGGAAAGATTGGTGAGAGAGTATCCCTAAATTGCTGTTCTTAGTAAAGAATAGTGTAGATAGCAGTGTAAACACTTAAAATCACAGACATGTATTTCTGGTTTGCAAAGCATAGGAAACTGTTGAAGCTGACATGATGTCTTGCCTGATTTTTAATTACTATGAGTAGTCAGAAACAGTTTTTACATATCATGTGCAGCACTTACGAGCAGAGAATTTCTCTGCTAGAAGTAGAGGACTGTGGTGGGACAATGCCTTGGTAAAGACAAGTGTAATATCGTGAATAATCTTTGTTCTTTGGAATCCCAAACCTCACCAGTCTGGACCACATTATTTAGATTTTTATGTCATGGTTTAACCCCTAAGTCCTACGCAGCCACTCAGTCACTCCCTCCCAGTGGGGTGGGAGAGAGAATCAGAAAAGTAGGAGTGAGGAAACTGGTGGGTCGAAGTAAAGAGAGTTTAAGAGGTAAAGCAAGAGCTGCACATGCAAACAAAGGAAATTGATGATTTAATTCACTGTTTCCTGGGGGCAGGCAGGTGTTCAGCCGTGCCCAGGAGAGCAGGGCTCCATCAGGTGCAGTGGTTACTGGGGAAAACAAGCACCATCACTCCAGACAACCCACCTTTCCCTCTTCTTCTCTCAGCTTTACATGCTGAGCATGTCACCACATGGTCTGTGGTCATGATCCCTTTGGTCAGTTGGGATCAGCAGTCCCAGCTGTTTCCCCTCCCAGCTCCTTGTGCACCCCCAGCCTGCTCGCTGGTGCGCAGGGTGAGAAGCAGAAAAGCCCTTTACTCTGTATCAGCAACCCTCAGCAGCAACAAAACACATCCCTGTGTTGTCAGCAATGTTTCTACCACATAGAGACCTATATCAGATACTGTGGAGAAAATTAACTCTACCCCAACCAAATCCAGCCCAGAAGGCAACTAGGCAAATCTGCGCCCATCTGCCTTTTCCCTGTATAAGTCTGAAACAGTGTGATTTGAACTAATTTGCCAGAACCAGACAGCAGTGTACTTCCCTAAAATGGGTTTCAGATTTCTTTGTTTTCTCATCCGTCTGACAGAAACTAAACAAGGTTCTAGCAGATCAACTTGCCTGTGCTCCCAATATGTTACAGATAGGCAAGCAATAGAGTAGCTGTATGAGCTACCTCAGGAACATCTGTGTGCTGTAATTAAAAGGTCAGAGGCCTATTCCCCATTTCTAGACCTTCCCACAAAACTCCAGTGGTGTCCTCACCCATCTTGAAGAATCTCCTGAAGGAGGCACAGCTCCTTACAGTAGCAGCCAGAAGCCATTAGCAGCAGCAGCTATACACAGAAAATGATTAAAACTGCTCCCAGCCACCTCCAGTGCTGCTTCTGTAAAGATGCCAGGGATCTCCAAAGGTAGAGTCATACATTGCAGGCAGAGCAGCTTCTCCCTTTAATTGCTGTATAAACATATGTCAGCATGTGTGGGACTTCAGAGCTGTGTTTCAGGTGTGGAGGCTGCAAATGGGCACAGATGTTCACGTGAAGTGGGTAATGCTGCTAACTCCAAACACTAAAATAACTTAAGTAGACCATCATTCCTTAGTTCTTGATTTTGTTTCCCCTGCAACATCACGGGCAGGCAGGTTATCTTTTCTTTTATGTTTCTTCTTTTAACATCAAAATTTGGATCCTAAAATATTGATTTGTCTTCAGAATCTAGGGCTCTGAGTAAGATATAAAAAATTCAGTGTGTGGAATTGAGTTGACCCCAGCCAGCAACTTAGAACCACATAGCAGATTGCTCATTCCTAACACTCTACACAACTAAGACAGAAAAGTACAGTTATTTATCTGGACAAAGATCTTTTTGAAATGATAAATAAAGTAATAAGTAGAACTACAGAAAAATATTGTTGAAATGTCAAAAGCTACAGATAAAGAAACAAAAATGAAGATTTATAGTTAAGACCCCATAAAGAACTTATCTATAAACATGGCTATTTACCAACAGTCTTGTTATTTTTAACAATAGGGGAAGCTGATAGAAAGTCTTCAAAATGGACAATTTCTATGAGCACATGATCCAGGTCCTCCATGCTGCACAGAGCAATACAAACATTGGGATGGGGAACAAAGAATGTAGGGCTGATCAATCCCACTTTCTCCTTCATGCATAAAGGGAGCACTAATAATTCTGCTTTCTGGTGCTCAAGTGATTCAACAAAAATAATTCATCCATATGCTCTGTTAGTTTCTAACAAATTACACTAAGAACTTCTCTTTTTTTTATTTCTGGATACCAAGAGAAGACTTCTCAGTATCTGCAGCTTTGTCAAAACAAATGAAGTTTTGAATTACTTTGAAACAGAACTTTTAATTCAGTTGGAAGATTGATATTTCTCTTATGAGAACTCATTAGAAATTTACAATCTACATTTGGGTCATATAGGTACTGGGCTACAGTATGGGCCATTTCTGAGAAAAACTGATTAAAGCCATTTCAAAATATGGTTATGAATTTTTTTTTGACATTTCCTTGGAGATATTCTTTTCAGGATGTCTCTGTGAAACAGTATTCATCTCCTGAATTCCATCTCAACCTGAATTCTCCTATAATTATAGATTGTTCCTCTTATTAGTTCATTATATATATATATATCTTTTTCTCTGAATAAAGACAAGTGAAAGCCTGCTTAAAATTCTACTGCCGTGGTCGAAATTTTTAGATAGGTGCTGCTGGAAAAGGAGGAAAAGAATATTTGTGAAAAAAGAAAAAACACAGAGACAAACATGAACATAAGCTGAACAGGACTTTCATGTTCCAAAGACAAGACTAAGGAAAGGGCTTTTAAGTACAGTTTGCAGTGGGACTCAGCATGGACTTTAGTATGTATTTGTTGATTTTTAGCGTCTTCTGCATACCTGATTTGCTTACATAGAGGATATATGGAAAGTGTGCAGTGACTGTGTGTAGTCAAATAGCCACTCCAAGCTAATTGTCAGCTGAGATGATAATCTGGGAAAAGAGGCAATGATAAGGGCCAGTTAATGATGATGTGTACAGCAGAAGGCTCTCTCAGGGAGGCGCTGATCAGGAGGTGAAGTTCACAGCCTTGAAAGAAAGATTCAGAAAGGCATGTCTGACCTCAGTTTTATTCCCAGAAAGCTCTTGTCAAGCACTACCATTCCACTTTGCTTGGGAAATTTCCTGTCATGTGTGCTTCCTTCCCCATCCACTGTGCCTTTATGCTATCTACCCCTGAGAGACAGCCTAGGTACAGCTGCCACCAAAACTCAGCTGATGGATTACCTAATGTTTGTACAAAGTTGTCTAAAGCACTTATAAAGCTGGTATAAAATGTTGAGTAAATAACTTCTGAGATTTGTAGCACATCTTGCTTCTTTCTGAGTTTCATTTGGAAAGTAGAAAGAAACTGTCTTCAACAAAAGTTGACATGTGAAATCTCATTTTTGCAGAACGAGTGGTGACAGCCAGAACATAACACATCTCTTGGAGTTCAAAGTATCTGCACTACAATTAATTACTTACTGTGCTGTTCATTTTGCATGAACCTCGTCTCAGGAATTGAACACATTGCTGGGAGAGACAAAGTATTACTTGCTGTTGCTGACTGTATTTGGTTGTGTCTAGTCTGCAAAACTGAGTCTGTCGCTCTTTTAATCTGGTTTGGTTTATTTTGTACGGACTTTTTCTTCAATATCTGCTTTTCTCAGCAAGGGAGCACCATGTTTTCTCTGTGTTCTTCAATAATTCAATTCAAAGATCTTGCTCCTGTTCAGCAGTAACATTGCCTTTCTGAATAATTCTCTTACCAGGGTTCAGAGAGAGATTTCTAATGGTTACCAATCTGGGACTTAATTGGCTCTTTTGTTTTAGAATAATTTAGTTTTTAGGATATTACACTTGCATAGTACTTATTGTCCTAGAGAAGCCTTTGTCATGTTAGTAGAGGTGGGGCAGTGGCTTGACACAAGGAAAGACAAAATCAAAGATATGTCTCTTGAAAAAAAAAAACAAAACAAAAAAACAAAAACACCCCAGATCATAAAGACATCATCATGCTTCACCTTCTTGTTTTCTCTTTTGACTGCATGAACCCTGAGTTACCATTTGTACTATCACAGTTCTGAGAGGAATAGCAGAGAGGGCTCTTGCCCAGCAAGATAAGTGGCAAACCCTCCCCTCAACTGGGAAGTCAATTGAAATCTCCCAGTACCTGCACAAGTACTTTAACTACCTTGATGCTATATAGAAGGCAGGCATGACCTCTTTTGCTTGTATTTTAAAAAAGAAATTACTACTGTGTTTTGTGAAAGGAAGAGTTCCCACATGTTGATGTGCTCTGGATCTGCTACCACAGTAAGATACTGAAGGATGGAGGAATAAAAAATGCTCGACAAGCTGCTCTTGCTGGGGCACTCCAGGACAGATTTCTAAGTACTTGGGAAACTTTAAGGTTAAGCAAGGAGATAGCTGGTTAGTTTAATGCCTCTAAGCTTGAAATGCAGCTGTCTGTGTGTATTCTGGATTGTGGCTTTAGATTTAGAGCCTCGCCTCTGTGTCAAGTCTTGCCCCAGGCAGCAAAGTCCTTAGCTGGAGCTGTCCCCAGAAGCCCAGCTGGTACACATCAGGAGAGATCAGCTATACTCACAGCACCACAGCACATGATCCCACTGCCTGCAGGCAGAAATAATTTTGCTCACTGTTGAAATGAGCTGCTCTAGAGCAAACAGATGAAGAAGATGCTGAAGACAAAGTAGTGTTTATGGTGACATTTACATAGGATTTAGATAGGGATTCTTTCCTAAGTGCACTCAAATGTGCACTTACACCCCAGAAAGCCAACCATATCCTGGGCTGCATCAAAAGCAGCATGGCTTTCGATGCAGCCTGGTTGAGGGAGATGGTTCTGCCCCCCTACACTCCACTCTTATGAGACCCCACCTGCAGTGCTGTGTCCTGCCCTGCAGCCCCCAGCATAGGAGAGACGTGGACACCTTGGAGCAGATGCAGAAGAGGACCACAAAGATGATCAGAGGGGTGGAACACCTCTCCTATGAAGTCAGGCTGAGAGAGTTGGGATTGTTCAGTCCAAAAAAGAGATGGCTCTGGGGACACCTTTATTGCTTCCCTCCAGTATTTAAAGAGGGATTTTAAGAAACACTTTTTAGCAAGGTCTGTTTTAATAGGACAAGAGATTGCTTTTTAAAGAAAAAAGAGGGCAGATTTAGACTAGACATAAGGAGGAAATTCTTTACAGTGGGGGTGGTGAGGCACTGGAACAGGTTGCCCAGAGAAGTTGTGGATATCACATTCCTGGTGTTGTTCAAGGTCAGGCTGGATGAAGCTCTGAGCAAGCTGGTCAAGTGGAAGGTGACCCTGCCTGTAGCAGGGGGGTTAGAACTGGATCACCTTTCAGGCCCCTTCAAACCCAAATGTTTTGGGTTTATGACTCCAAACCAGCTAACATCTGAAATAAAATAGTGGTTTTTATGTCTTTGATTTTTGTAATTTATCTCATTAAAGTTTCTAAAAAGTGTTATAGGCTCCAATGATAACAAACAATTTTTACCCATAGTAACTCTCTTGTCCATCCTTCTTACCTTGGCTTTTTATATTTACCTTTCTATTCCTGTACCTGGAATGATTTTAGCACAGAAATCATGAGCTTGTGGCAGCAGCACCTATAACAAAGTGTCAGAATGGATCAAAAGGAATGGAGAAGTATACTAAGGAAAGGTTCTTTGTGCTTCTTACGCTTCCTGTTCCTCCTGAAAGTATCTAACCTAAGGTAGGGACATGCATCTCTTCAGGTGCATGTGATGCACTTGCTGGGAGAGTTCAATTCTCCTGGGCTGACCACCAAGCACTTCCACCCTCATAAATGTTTATTGAGAAATTAAAGTCATATGAATGCTGGTTTATTTCTCTTTCTGGAATAACATCAAGTGACTTCACAGAGTCAATCCAAACTTGTTAGTCCTTTAAGAAGCCCTTCTTGGATGACAGCCCAGGATAGCACTATTTTCCAGGGCCAAGAAATAAAGCTTAAATTATTTAAAGTGTGAAAGATAGGGAAAAAATGTTCACATTCTACTCTATAAATATAAAAAAATATTATAAGTCTTTCAGCCAAATGCCATGGTACACTAGAAATTCTTATGCCCCATATGCATAATAATTCTTGTTAATGCTAAATGGAACTGTTGTTACTGATCATATTTAGTTTGGAAGAGATCAGCAGTGAGTAACTGTGCTCTGTAAAATGCTCAGTCTTATTCTGGAATTCAAATGATAGTTAAAGATTATCAGGTGGTGTTTTTTTATGCGTGATTTTTTTTTTTCTGCTGGAAAAAGGAGTTAGTTTAAAAAGTCAATTTCCTTTTATCAAGTATTTCTTGTAGAACTCTTTCAGTTTATATACACCATTAAATATTCTCTAACTCAGGGTAATCTAATAGCCTGCTGCTAGAATATAGAGGTTAGGTTAATTACATGGAAGATGTGACCACAGCTTCAAATCTTCTGTAGTAATTGATGTGACTTATATTCCGTGTAGGTGCCATACCCACTGCATTTTCTGACATCTTACTCTTCTAGCAGCTTTCAGTAAAATGTTTTTTGAGCTCATTCTGCTGGCAGTGATTCTTCTCATCAAGAGGAAGTTCTTCTGAACCCTTACCCTCTAGTTTTGCCATGCCAGTTTCTGACCTTGGGTTGGAATACATAGGTATTGTGTGCCTAGTGAAATAGAATGGGGAAGGCATTCCATCTGAGGTATTTGGGTGAAACTGGAATCATGGAACTGTGCTTAAGTGAAGTACAATGGTATGAGTTTTAGGACAGAGTTTACTGCTGATAACTACAGCATGTTAAATGACCAAGGAGAAGAAAGACACTGGTCTTTCATACTTTCTACATGCTCTGTGACAATTTGTGTAGCATGGGTCTCCTTATCCCAAACTCCCTGTGCCCTAAGCTGCAGTAAACACAACAATGGTCTCACCAGGCTGAAACCTATCCCCAAATCCTCCATCCTTGCTCCCATTCGATGGCTTCCTGTGAATCTGATTTATGCCATCTCTACGCCATGGCATTCCTTGCACTTTTCTCTCTGCTTTCTTCCATTTTGACAGCCTCAGGTTCGAGGAATATTGCTCAGTTTACTGAAAGATGGCTACTAGGCAACTGAGAAGGAGACCTTATTTTTCCTATGTTGGGCATTTCCAGCAGAGGTAGGAAAGAACTAATATCACTTTGCAAGGCTCTGCTCACTGGAGTACACCCATGGTCCCCCATGCTGAAAAGGGGTGCTCCAAACTGGAAGAAGTGTGAGGAAGGAATTGTGGTATGGTCAGGAGGTGACCATGCTGTACAGGGGGATGGGAGGAGGATGTGTGCACTGTGCAGCACTTCACAGAGAGCTGAGTAGCTGTGCTGTAGGTCTAAATTTAAAAGCAATAGGATGGTGTCAGCATCTTCTTGCAGCCAACTTAGCTGTGCTGAGTGGCAGCACTAATTAGCACAGGAACACTGCTGGGCTAATGCAAATCTGCAGGACTAAGCAAGTATGGGTGAGCTGAGCCAGGTGAAGGCACTGCTCTGCTTCAGGCTACCCCTGCTGCATGGCTTAGATCCTGAAAGAGCTTGGCTGGCACAGCCTACCTGCAGGGAGACACTGTAGGGAGAATCATTTACTGCTCATAAATACTTAGGTGGGAAAGCATTAGAGAAGGAGAGAGATTAAGTGAGCCAAAGAGCAGGCTTGGCATAACAACAAAGTGGGAAAGATTTTTTTTTTTTTATTATTTAATTTTGCATTTTAAAAGGTGATTAGAGAGCTCCAGATGGTGATATTGGTGATTCTTTCAGAATTAGTATAAATATAAGAACTTCAGGGGGAAAAAATTAAGAAATATTAAAATGAAAGGACAGAACACTTCAGCAGTATCAGTGGTTCTGTTCACTTTAAAGGTGCCTAGTAAAGTCTGAAACAGCTGTGTCAGGTGCCCGGATAGAAGTCTGAATCTTGCTGTATCAAAGGTTTTATTTTTGCTCTTACCTCCTCCCCACCTTTAATTAGGTTTTAGTTCATCTAGTTTGACAGATAGTTTTCCTGAACAGAACTGACAACAGCTTTTGACATTATTGTGGTTTCTTCAGTAAGCTTCCAGTGTGAAACAATCCTGAAATATGAATGCAGTGGTTCTCTATTTGTCTCTTTTGGAAGTAATGCTAATTAAAATTTTAACTTGAACATTTAATGGCTAATTGTTGAAGAGATGAATGGGAAAAAATATTGTGTTTGAAACCCAGACAGGAAATTGCTCCAGGGAGGAAAACGAAAGGGTTAAAAAGCAGCAGTGGTCAGGGAGAAGGGAAGAGGGGAAGGGGATAGTGTAGCACTGTTAATGGTCCAAAAGACCATCTCATTTTCATCCTGAATGCTGTAGTGAGAAACTTAAGGCATTAGAAATAAAGTGAACTTTCACAGTTAAACATTAGAAATAGAATGAAATCACACAGTTCTGCCAGAATGAGAGTAATTTACCTTTGTGCAGCCTGTTGAAGTATCTTGATCTAGTTTTGTACCAAAACCAGCAGAAACTAATTGAAATATTTGAAATTTGGGGTTTTATGTTGGCTGAGTTTGACATCAGTAGTGAGCATCCTCTGCTCTGTTTGAAAAGCTGAAGTTTTTGCTCCTTTCCAAGTAGTTTCCAGGGGAAATTGCAAAGGTTCTGGCATTCCACTTGATCTGAAGCCTTTAATTAGAGTCAGACACGAGGCTGAAAGGTGCCTTCAACCACCCAAAGTCATAAATGCCTAGACTCACTCTGTGCACTGTGAGTCCTGGAGCAGATCTCATTTGTCCATACTGACAACCAGAAATTAAGGAGTTCACTTGGTTTTTAAAATCCATACCAAAAAGCTAGTATGCATTGTAGCATTTAATATGTGACCATAAATTAACTTGGAGAACAGAAAGTGATAAGCCACTTGAGATAAAATTTTCTATGCACCGCTACAACCTCATTTTGATGCAGATTTGATTCAGTTTTCAAATCTTCATACAATGATGATCTATTTCAGATACTGTGTAAACCAAGATTTGATTATCTGCGTGTGAGTTCAGACAGGGCAGAGGGCAGAAAAGAGGAATTCTCTTATTAAAAAAATAAAATTTTTACCTTCACAGTTATTGAATCTCTGTTTGAAAAAGAAAAGAGCATAATCAAACAATTAGCTTTTCATAACCAAAGATAACTGTGAAGGAGCTAAATCATGCACTTGATCTCTCTGCCAAAAGTAACAGTTGGAAGATATGCTTTCTTCAGAATAGGGAAAGTGGCATTTCAGAAAAAGTGCTACTTCCACCTTTTCTCCTCTTTTCCCCTTTGTCAAGAAAATAGAAAAAAAACCAAAACCAGATCTAAAGAAATACACAAATATGGAGCTGATAGAAGCTTGCTTTAGAGCAAAACAGAAGCAAAGAAGAAACTCTAGAGTGTTTTATTCATTTGTTATTGCTATACTTCTTTCCCACAAGCAAATTTGGGTTGGTTTGGGTTTTTTGTTTGGGGTTTAGTTTTGTTTTGTTTTGTGTTTGTTTGGTTGGTTGGTTGGTTTGGTTTTTTTCTTAGTAACAGTGGTTAAGTCTTCACCAAAACTTTGGTAAAAATGTAGATGAAAATCAAACTGGAAGTGGTGCTGTGATACGTGGCTCTCTCTGAAGGCTTATAATTTGAATTAATAGGATCTTGGTCAATAAGCAGATAAGAGTGACTTGAAAGCAACACATAACATCTATGAGAAAAAAGGATGGCAGGTAAACAGTTGTTTATCTGCAGCTGGTCATGAACTATTAGTGGTCTTGTTAAAACTCTGGTGAGTCTGGCAGCTCTCTGTAGGCAGGAAAATAATTAATTTCATTTAAAGTTGATAGCTATGAAATTAACATGCAGAACCTAGAAAATATTGAAGAGGAAACCCAAATTACAGAGCAGATTACATGATCTGTGTTTTCTTTTCCTCCATGTAGTCTGGGTATGCCTCTTCTCTTTTTCAAAGTGTGGAGGTGAAACAGACTGAGACTTGTTCATTACTAATTACTATCAGGATAAGTAAAAGACTGTACCCAGGTTATGTTTTCTGGATAACAAGGGCGGGAAAAAAGCTAACACTTCCCTGTCAGACTGTGTTCATGGATTATCATCATCTAAAAAAACACACAGTGGTTCACTACCTCAAGTATCCAAATTAATGTTCTGTGGTTCTGACCACTGAATGGAATTCTTTTTCCCCAACAAATCAGATCTTAAACAATTAACACCCTTAATACTTCACATGGATGCTTTCCTGCAGTTTGATTGAATAGCCCCCTCCCTTTCCACTAGGAAAATCCTTAAAAACTGATGGTAAAATGTTCCAGTAAAAGGCATTTGAAATAATTTCAACTTTCTTCCCTTGTTTTTAATATATGATAGTTTCCTTCTTGCTTGGAAAGACTTAATTTCAAATTCATTCCATATTGGTTAGTTAAAGACATTGTATGATATATTTTGTTCTCTTTCCCCAAGAACAGAACAAATAGGAGGTGGTTAGGACTTTTATTTCACAGACTTTCTTCAGAGAGCCCAGCCTTTTGAAATAATTTAGTTGTTTTGCACTATAAGCTCATTCAATCTAATTCCTCCACATAGGAACAGGCTGTGGAGTTCTCACATTGTCTGAGTGCCACTTAGAGTTGAAGAGAATTAAAACTCAACTAGTTCCTTGGAAAAGACCCTTCTGATCCCAGTGTTGCTAAAGATGTGAAACAATGACATGGCACTTACACTAGATCATCACAGAGCTGATCCATAAATCCCTGGGCCATTGTCTTGCAATGAAATTTGGAACAGCAGTGCTCTAAAGCATGGAAACAACTCATGTAATCAATATTGTTCTGTTCATAGGTGCATCCTGTTTCTTTATGTAAAAATGCAGTATGAGATGAGGAAGTGCTTCTCAAGGCAGAAAATAATTTTTAGATTTTTGTACCAGGAACAGTATTTTGGGTAACCTGCATCTCTAGATCACTTTAGCTAATATGACTACAGAAAAAAGTGAAATTGTGGAATGAGGATTGAATTAAATGTGCGTGGATGCCCTTATATCGGTTTGAGGACTATTACAGGACTGAGAAAGTCCTAGTCCTTAGGAGACTTGTCATTAAATTAGCCCAGCTATCCAGTGTATAACTGCCTCCAGCCTGCCTTGTTCCACAGAAACTGTGACATCATCTTCTGAATTAAAGTCTCTAAAAGGTGTTTAGGTTAATACAAGGTAACAAAGGCAAGAATGAGCAAAAGCTTTGCAAAACCTTGTGGTGTACACAGGATCTGTTTTCTCACTTCCCTGTCTTCTCCCTAAGTGTTTTGTGAGCTACTGCAACTTCTTTATTCTCTTTTCCTGTGATTCCTCTCTTGTTTGAAAGCTTGTCTGTATCCCTGGCTTGACTTGTCTCCAGAGCTGTGTGTGCTTGTGGGCTCAGTACAGTGCCATAAGACTCTTACAGGTTTGCTGCATTTCTGGTAGCAGTTATGTAATGGCAGCAACATGAGTTTTACATCAGGCTCAAGGTGAATAAAATCCTTTAACTCGGGCTCAAGGTGAGTAAAATCCTTTACAAAGGCATACTTGGGTTAAGAACAGCAATAGAACATCGTGGCAGGAGAAAAGGTCACAGACTGCCTATGTAAAGGCAGAAATAGTTTCTTTAATTCAAAATAACTTAAACCACTATATCCTGATAAGATCTACATATGCAATGCTGTTGGTTACATATATTTCATATTCTAAGAAATTTTCTGCCACTTCAGAAGCAATGAGTGGAAACCAGGAATACAGTGTAATAATTGGAGAAGTGTGTGATATCAAGTACAATCCACTTTAATAGGCACCAGAGCTACTGCACTATGAATTATATTAGTCTCATGTCTTTTGTGTGAAGCCTTGTCCAGGACATTTCTGGCTTTACCCAGTATTGGCCAGTCTAGCTGTGTCTCAAGCCCAGTCTAGTTTTTTCTCAAGCTCCAAGCCCATTCACCCCAGACACAGAGGAAGGAAGGGCTGAAGCTGGACTGTGACATTCTGCCTTGAGACATGTAAAACCAGCAGGTCTGTCCCCTTAGCTGGTGCATTCAGGGTCATCACATAAGAAAGAGAGGTGTTGCTTGCCCCTTTGTGATGTTGCTTGGTCTCCCCAGACTGACTGTGGCCTGTACCTGTGGGATGTTGAGATGCTGAAGGTGAGTGGGTGAGAGCTCACTGCAGTCTCCAGATGTGCAGTGTGTGTACAGTCTCTGTTCAGGGCTCTTGGCTGCCTGTAAGTCACATTAGCTCAGTGTGGCTATAACTGCTAGAGAATCAGCTCTGCCATGAGTGACTTCACAACATTCAGGGGAGAGAAAGATCTAATCTTTCTTCTTCTACCAATGTCAGCACAAAGAACTTGATTGTATTATCACCAGAGTGGAAAATACTGTCCCCTGCTGAACACACTCAATCACCTCCTGACGCTGATTTTTGTGAGTGCTTCTGCTGACCTTCTTTCCTGGATGGAACTGTGTGTTCCATCAAATTTAATTCTTCATTACTTTTTGTTAAATGTTTGATATTGTCAGCTACAGAGTTTTCCTCCCTCACTGCATAAAGCATGTGATAGCCTATTAGGCCACACTTTATACCATATTTTACTCCCCACACTAGGTGGGGGACACCTAGTGTCAGGTTGTCACAACCAATAAAACTTTTGCAACAGCTTCCTGAAGAGGTGTTTTCATTTTTGTTTTATTTTTTTTTTCATTGGAAAGGTTGAATCAGGTAACAGCTACAATAGAAGAGCTACTTAAGAAACTGTTAACTTTTATCTAGCATAGGTGCTGGCTCCATGCTGTCCTTTAAACTGACCCCAAGATGTACAGTCACCCATTGAGAAGCTGAGAAAGGTATTTTACTAACTTATCATTTGGTTATGTCACTTTCAGCCTGTAAGTAATGCCATCAGGATTTAAAACACATTTAACCTATTTTCTGAGGCACTTATATCCTCTTTTCTTTAAGCAAGGTTCAGCTGAAACTGAGGCTAGGTCTTATTAAGTTAAGCCCTGGCTCTTCAAATAATTTCCTTTTCAAAAGGTTATTAATTCCATTCCATCATCACCAGTGTTGCAGGAAGAGCTGCTGCCTGAGCTGTCTCCCTTTAGCACTCAGTTTATGCCAGCTGGACAGTGTATCCAGTAAACACCAGGTGTAGGCTTTTCTATCATTTTCACTTCATCTTACAGTAATTGGACCACTGATCTAGTATGTGGATTTTCAGATCATTGTTTCTTTTGTCACGCTGGCTTATGAAACTGCTTCCAGTAATATAGTCCAGAGAAAGGCACTTTCCTCTCCTAGAACATTCAGATACCAAGTTCTCCCTTTAAGCTGCTCAACCTGCTCCCGTGTCTCAGTAACCTTCAAGGACATCACAAGTGGCACAGAAGTGAGATGCAAGTGAGATCACAATCCCCTTGTGATTCTGACTACAAACCTCTGCCCCTTCCAGGGTTTCCTTTGAGCAGAGGACTCCTCTGACTGCTGAAGCATGGAATCTGCTTGCCTGAGCCTAGTAGGAGGGCACACAGCAATTATCAAGATAAAAGTTGTATCGCTGCACTGTGGTAATTGGTAAACATTGCATTTTATTTGAAACTAAGAAAAAAATATTGTTTGTGTAACACTCAATAGTGTGCATAGGGATATTGCCAATGAACAAGACATCACAGCTGTGGTTCTATTCTCTTCTCACCCCAGATGTTTCCTTACAGCTTCATGTCTGGCTGGGACACCTTGTAGCAATTTACAGGCAGCTGAGCCAAAAGATGTGCAACAAAAGACAGAAATATTGAAAATTAGAAACTAGGGGGCATGTAGTGCAGCGAGCTGTGTCATACATGTACATGAACATCTTTGCTACTTGATGACAATAATCAGGCTAAAACTCCAATAGAGATTCTGCATTTGCAGATTTAAAAAAGAAAAAATTCCTCTGTGTACGTGAAGATTCCAATGGTCATAGGCAAAGTTAGAACCATCTCACTGCTGACAAATATACAAAACTGACTAGTGGGATCATGTTCTAAAACAAGCTTCCCCTCTGTGACTGTGTGTTTATGTGTTAGCCCTTGAAAATTTCTTCTTGAGACCTCTGGGCATTTCTGATGCATTCCCCTGTGGCCCATTGATTCTCAAGAGCGTATTTAAAGACCTTACTAAATTTCTCTTCTGGGTATGGCCCAGAGGCAGTTCTCAAATGCTCCCAGCTTCTCAAATACTCTAAGTAATCTGAGCTCATTCTCTGTGCCTCGGTGATGATTAAGCCCATGTCATTTTTAAGTCTGACCTACATTTTGGCTTCAGCCTTTCAACCTTCACTTTTTAGGTATAGAGCAGGTTTTCTTCAGATGGGAAAAATGTGATTTTATTTATTATCTTTTTATTCAAATACCTGTAACTTTTGTTTAGTTAGAAAAAAAAATATTTCCAAACTACCAATAAAATCAGTGTTTTAGACAGAGTTATTAGAACAGTTTGGTGAGTGGTACCTGTCAGGAAAGATGCCAATATCTGTATTTGTAAACCATGATTTTTCTGCACTGTGATTAGTGAATGAGTGAATGAGTCAGAATCATATGGGAGTGTCCCACAGTCATCAGCTGGGACTTGCCAAGTGTCTGGAACACAAGACTAATCACAGGAAATCCAAAAGATTTTCTGTGATACATGCCAAGAATGAGATCGGATTTGCTTTATAGCAGTAGTTTAGATAGATTTTTAGTCTATGTTAGACTGGTTTTAGATTGCCCTTTCTTGGGCTACCATTCACTTGTACAAAATTAATCTCGCCTAATAATACTCTTTTTTAGTAGGATCTAAGGTTGATAAGTCAGTTGTGATGGGAAATATCATTAGAAGAAAAAAAAATTAAGTTTTCTTGCACATATTCCAATTATTTAATTTCTGTATTTTATTTTATGTTATTTAGAAAAATTGTTACTAGACATGATGGAGCTTACATTTAATTCCATCATTAGTGATGTGTAAAATTTGCTGCTATCACTCACATTTCCAGACACTTTTACTGTAGGAAATGGAAGATAATTGGTACTTCAGGCAGGCCACAAATCTTTCCTGGCAGCTGTGTACCACTCACAGTACAGTGATTGCAAAAATTAGTTAATTCAAGAGGAATATTATATTCCTTGAGCCCTGGCATAAATCTCTCCAAATTCTGCAGGCATTACTGCCATCAAGTTAAAAGATAGATTTCCACCAGCCTGATTCTGTGAGCTCTTCCTGATTTAGATGCCACTTTTCTAAAACCGATATATATGGCCTGCTAAGTCCTCCAGAAGGAGGTGTTAAATGGAAGGAGTCAGGAACAGTGGGCTAGTCCGTTGCTTTTATTTACTGATCTTCTTAGGGCTGTAAATTCCAAACTGCCAGTGTTTTCTACTTCATTACCTTTGCAAATGAAAACTAATGAGGGTGCAGTGTTTATGTATTGATAAGAGTCTGTCTTTTCGTACATTTGTGATGCTTTTCTATTTTAGTGTAAAGAAAATTAGGTTAGAAATTTCTCTAACAAACCTAAAAATTTTTTTCAACGTTCACCCAAGGAGAGTTCATCTAGATTTGATACAAATCTAGGTCGTCCATGCAACCTTGTGTTCATAAACTTTTACCAAATGTTGTACTTCAAGCATCATTAATTTCCATATTCTTTATGACAAACCCAAGCTTTGAGAAGATAATACAAGATGCACCAGTATTTTTAGACCAATTAAAATCTCCCTAATGTCAAACATTGCCCATGCAAAGCCTCAGATGAGGGGGTTTCAGAAAAAAACCAAATCTGTTGTTGCAGCAACAGATACCTGCATGTGGAACTTTGGCTCTGCCTAAGTCACTAAGACCTTGGCCACTTCTTGTGGACCAGAAGTTAACCTCAAAATTATACCTACAAATGAAATAATTGTAATCAAGTATTCATTTTTGGTCTACGATTCTGAGCACAAGCAAAAAGGTACAGCCTGTTTTGAGGGGTAAGTCTAAAACTGAGTTCATAATGCGAATAGAACAGCTGTATGAGGGAGGAAGGTTCTCTCTGAGAAAGCTCATCTTATTTGCTGACTGAACTGGTTTGCTACTAACTAAAAGGGGAACAAATCTGTGAGCCTAACACTGCCACTGTTGTGACTGGGACAGCCATCAAGGATTTTTTCCAAGTTCCTTTCATTTACAGAAATTAATGCCTGAGGTTATGATAGTCAAGTGAGGTAATGATTGATCTCCTTGTTTGGTTGGTTGGTTTGGATGGGGTTTTTTTGATAACACAGTACTCTATAATAGTCTTGTTTTATTACATAGAAGAAAATAAGCTTCATTGTTAAAGCTATGGAATTATGGCTTTGTTGTGAATTTTGGCAGAATGTTGGGAAAATGCATTTTCAAAAAAGTAACTACTTTGCACAGCAAAACTGTTGTTACAATAAAGCATCACAGCTGGCAAAATTCAAAACATGGGCTCTTCACAAAGTCACAACAATTCTTTTACTGAACTGGAACTGAGAGCAAGAGAATTGAAGCAAGCTGAAGACAGGAGATGACTCTCGTATCCTATTGCAAAGTGAGAAATTAGGAAGGCTTCAGATGTTGGGCTGAAAGAGATTCTCATCAAGACCTGTTACTGGCTAGCATGGGAAATATAATTACACCCATTCCCATGAAAATTCCCATCTTGGAAGATGCAATTATGGACATCAAAAGTAGAATTAAGAATTTTGGCTTCTGCTGGTTGAACTCATATTCAAAGCAGGAAGATTTATAGCACAATCCCCTTTTTTTCTTTTCTTTTTTTTGTTCTTTTCTTTATTTTTTCCCCGGTAGATAGCAGTGCGGGAGCCATGGGATTTAAAACTCGATAGAAAGAGCCTCTTGCACGAGACAGATGAGTGGGTTGTTGTATAGAGGTTCAGCTGATGCAATGCAAGCACATTGATACAACATAGGCTATGAATGAGGTGGATGTTTTTAGACTCAGCTCTCTGGTGATCACTGATGGAAAAGTTTCTGAACAAAAGAGGAGAGTAGGAATAATCACCATTGCACCTAAAATCTGCAAACCCAGACAATAACTGAAAAATATTTGAGTGTGTTTATCTTGAAAGAAATAATTATTGGGCTATCTGAAAATAAGTTTGATAAGAGTTGTTTTGGAAGTACCTTTTTTTCCATTAGTTTTCCATTAATTCTGATAAAATATGCCTTTATGAGTTTGTATTATTGAACTGCACAAAGTACTGCATGCTTTACAAAGGTGTATAATAATGTGTATGAAAGAATATAAAAAGAAGTTGAAAACATGCATGAATATGCAAATTATTAAAGCTGATGAGTCATTCTGGTCATTTTAGGGAGGTAACAGGCACAGCTCAGATAAGAAATAGCAAGATCCTAAGGTAACAGGAAAGAAAAGCTGAAGGCAGAAATCAGCCCAGTAAATTGTGTTTCTTGTGACAAATGCCACAAGATGAAGAGAGGCCTTGTGCTTGAAAAAGTGAAGCAAATGCATTAACAGCTTACAGTTAATGACAATTTATGCTCACAGCATGAACAAAGAATGGCAGCAGTATTGCTGCAGATAAGGAAACTCAGGGGAGTAATGGACAGTTTTGGACAAAGTAGGAGATCAGTATTCAAGTCACCATGATCCCAAAAAATATTAGTACAGTAGAAGAAACACTGATTAGTGCTAGGTAAGTGGGAAAAACTGAATATTTTGCTTCCATGCAGGCTTATTACACTTGGCCACACTGAGGAGGCATATGAAACAAATGCATGGGTAAATAACAAATGTTTGAAGTAGTAGCTGCTAAGACTGCATAAAAAAATGTATAATTCATTAAGATATGCAACTTTTTGGAAGGCTGGGAACTCAAGAAACAAAAGAAAATATCAGAAACGTGTTCCAGGGTTTAGGGAAGCTTTCTAAAGAGAACAGATAGGAAGAGGAGAAGCCTATTTCTAAAACCCTTCAAAAATTCTAGACTCTCAAAAGGGAAAAAAGGAAAAAAAGAAAGAAGTGAGGCCTCTTCCCTCAAAATTACAGAACAAGAATCAATAGTCATGACATTACATATCAGTCACTACAGACAAGAGAATTAATAATAATGTGAATGGTTTTAACCAGTTAAATAAGAATGTTCTTAAAAGTCTTCACATACTAAAAGTGTCCCTACATGGTGGCAAATAGCAAGGCTGTTAATCATAGAAAGATAGACTAGGAAGCCCCTCATTTCCTACAGTCTGTCCATGCAGGAACAAGTGAATTCTTCTCTGGCAGGATTGTTGCATGTCAGGTTCCATTTTTACTGGTGTACATGGATTAATGTTTGAGAGGTTGTTCTGTCCTGTTAACTCCACCACTACAGATGACTTGCAGATCTCTAGCTGAAATTGTAGCTGCTTGATCCCACTTTCATCATTGTGCACTATGCAAATGCTCCTTCTTGAAGTCTGCAGAATTCCCACTCCTCACTGTAGCTTGCTGAGGTGCTGTTAGCACTGAATACAAATCCTGCAAGAAACAGCAGCCTCTGTGCTGCTTTAGACAGACACTGTGTTTTTGTTTCCTCGGGGCACCAGAGGAACGGCTGATTGCAATTGCATTGGCAGATGCGTTTCCTTCTCTGCTTTGAGGCTTTTCTTGTTTCGTGGCTGCAGCTCAGTGAAGTGAGAGGAATGCCTTCTTCAACATGGACAGTTTTCCAGTGGCTCAGATAAAGCCAATGAGCAAACATGCACTTCAGGGTAAAGAGTGTCTTTACAAATATATGTCAGTTTGTGTTCTCTTTCATGTGCAGAAACCAAAGATGAAGTGACAGATTGGCTAGACATTCAAAATGTGCTGATTTTCTCTGCAACCTGGAACAGCAGAGCTGGGCAGGAAGAGGGCCACAATCAACTGTAACAGGATCACTACAGAGCTAGTGCACAGCGTGTTTATTCATACACCATTCTTTAACGTAGTGCAACATAAAATACACTGAATTTTGCAAGTTGTTTTCTTTCCCTAGGGTCAAAAAGTCTTTTACATTCATTAAGTACTTCAACAAACTAAAAGGCAACTTTCTCTGGAGTAGGACCTGAAAGCTAAATAGGGCAGGTAGCAAACAAAACTGCTCCATCCAGTTGAAGCTGAAGAGTCCTTCAGAATTTAAAAACTTCTTTGGAGTTGTGTGTTCATGGGCATATAAGAAAACTTATCTTAACAAGACACATTTTAATGTTGAAAAACCCTGTCGATCAGGGTTTTTTAGGTAGGCAAAAATAAATTATTAGGGTGTTCCTAAAACATCACTAGATTCTGCTAAGGAGTTCTAGGTGTGTATCTGGCAAGTTAGTTCCCTAATGCCTTTACAATCAAGGTTAGGAGAGGCACACCTCATTAACCTGCATAAGCTATTAAGAAGCAACCCCAAGGCTGACTGTCCTTCAATTATTACAGCTTTCCTGCTAAAAGTAAAATTAGAAAGACGAAAATGCAATTAAAGCCCTAACCACCCTAGAAGTTGAACTCTTTACTTTGAATTTCTCCGTAATTTTGTTCTTCAGTCAATATACTTCATATCAAATTAATCCTGGAGAAACTATTCATTCTCTGTCTGAAGACTAGAAAATCTTCTACTATCCAGATTTCCAGTTTCCTTTCTCTTTATATTTCACTTCCCACCTGTAGTAGCCAGCTGTAATGGGCAAGAGATTCTAGGGTGGGACTAGGTTCAGGAAATATCAGTGGCAGCAACAGAGGGTCTCTGGGTCTGTGTTCTTATGCTCACAGTGCAGGAGTAATCAGGTAGCAGCAGCCCTCAAGTTCAGCTCTTCTGTGAAACACGTCAGTAGTTGCTGTGAAGAGTGGTACAATACTTTTTTGGTTTTGGGGCACTGGGTTGTGTTTGAAACTTATGTTTACATTGCTTGATCCTCTGTGTGCTCTGATGGGAAGGACTCCCTCTCCTAGGTATTCTGAAGTATGTTATCTGTTGAGTTTTCACTCTAGCTGTTTGTTCCACATAGGCAGATTATGCAATAGTCATTAGAGGTGTTTACACCTGAGATTGTAGATAGTTACAAACTGCCATAATTTAGGACCAGAAAAATTTTGCTTCTGTGAGCAGGCTGGAATCTCCCATTTTGTTTAAGCAATGACAAAAGTGTATTAAACTACCTATGATACTATATTACTGTGTACAACCTGCTTAATTTCTTTGTCAGTGTTTTATTCACAACCAATCTACTTCTCAACCACCCCACCCTTTCAAATGTTTCATGGAATCACAGAACATGCTGAGTCAGAAGGGGCACATTAAGATAATGGAGTCCAACTTTTGGCCCTGTACAGGACACCATGTGTCTGAGAGTGGTGTCCAAACACCTCGTGAGCTCTGTCAGGCTGGTGCTGGGACCGCTTCCCTGGGGAGCCTCTTCCAGCGCCCAACCACCCTCTGGGTGCAGAACGTTTTCCTGATATCCAACGTGTTTGGCATCGTGAGAAGAGAAGTTTTAAAGGGAATATTTGTATATCACTATGTAGTTGAGTTTTTTGGGGTTTGCTGTTTAGTTGGTTTTTCTTTAAAGCAAGTTCCTTTAACATTTCTAGCAAATATTTTACATCAAAGAAGCCTTTGCTAAAGACCTAGTAGCACTTTTTTTCCCCTGAAAAAGTCCTAAAAAAGTTTAAAAACTTCAAAATTTACTTGAAATACTTATATTATGATACAGAAGAGAGTTAAATTATTTTTCACTGTATGAACTTAGCTAAATACACCACCAAATTAGCAATAACCTGTTGTAGCATTGAACTTGAAAAAAAATCTAGGAAATCATTAGTAGCATTATAAAAGCAAATCCTACTTGCTTATGCTGTCTAGTAATTAGAATATAAACAGAATAAAATATGGAAAAATTATTCTTTAAATTACTCATATTGTTTAATGTATTATCCAGTACTTTCTCTAAATAATTCTAGTGGTTAGCTGATGTCTTTTCTTTAGGGAGATTGCTTCCCATCCAGAAGATTTCATTGTCAGGAAGTATTCTTTGGATATTTAATCTCAGTTTTTCTCTACCTAATGAAGTCATTTTTGCAAACATTTCTAATTTGGAGAAAAGCAACTTAACACTAGCAGCTTGATTCCATCATTTGCTAATTGGACTAACCTTTAAGGAGACTGCTTGTTTGTTTTCAGTTTCATCCAGCATTTGTGTCTTTACTTGTGCAGAGGTAATTCAGTGCTCAGTAATAAATTGTGGGAAGTACATGAATTTTACTGAGAATGAATCAACAGTTTATCATATTTTCCTGTTAGCATGTATTGCTGAGTCCTTGTGGTGCTGCCAACCATATTTGCCTTCCAAAGTTCTGTTTGCACTACAGAGGCAGCACATGGCTGAAATGGCTTAATTAGTCAAATATATTCAAGGTAAAGCTTACAAAGGGTCTAACTGTGCTCTCTTGGGAGGAAAGGGAAAGGGGGAATTGGAAACGAGTAGCTTCACTACTGTTATTGGGTGTGTTTCATTTTGTATTTGCAGCTCCATCACACTCTGCCCAGCTGCTGAGCTTCTGTTTCAGTCATTGCTGAGATGGATGCCACACATTTTTTAGCATTTGGTATAAAGGACTTCATTGCAGCAGTGCCTCACATAAATGTTTGCACAGATCTCGAAATGCCTGATATACCAACTGGGAATCTGGCATTTAAAAAAAGCATATTTTTAATTTGAAGCAGATGAAGTTAACTGTGTGCCATGTCTGCAAAGCCACTTCAGAGCCCTCTACCATGAAGTAAGAGTGTTTCTGCTGCTGTCAGTTGAAAGCACTGTTGTGGTATTTTACTATGTGTTTTTCCAAACCGAAGAATGGGACAGCAAGTTTTGGTGATGTGTTTAAAACCAAAAATGAAGGTAATGTTTACCACTTTCTAGCACTTTATTTTAAAGAAGATTTTTGATCAGTACTTCTCAACTTTACTGCAGGCTTATGCTCCAATTTTAGTTGCAATATATTACAAACTTATGTACTAGGTTGAAGTTTGTGAAGTCAAAAAATCTTGCTCACTCTTCTTTGGACTTTGGAGATTATGTGTTCCCAGTGACTCAGGAACCCTGACTTCATCTTATCGTCTTTATGGTGCTGCCAATATTTCTGATATTTTGAGAAACCTAAACTGAATTGTCTAAGCCTGAGATATACTAGAGTATAGGATTAAAGTCATAGCAATTCACTTTTCAGTTGCTGATCTTAATTGGATCCTGCAGTACTGCAGGACTTGTATCTGTGATTTTGGTTCTTCCCTCCTTACCACATAAAAGCAGTTTTTGAGAATCTCTACAGACAAGAAATTTGTGTTGATTTGGAGTTACCAGATTCCTTCTCTTGGGTGATGCATTACCTCTGAGGGTCATTTAGCATGAGTATGTTTTCTCCTTCTTATGAAATACACTTGCAGACCACTTTCTATCTCCACATGTTGACAGACTCTGGATAGAGATGAGAGAATGTTGTCCAATGATTTGAAGACAAGAATAGGAAGGGGAAAGTCTCTGTTGCATCCTCATGGCCATTTTTTGATTTTTCATTTTGTTAAGCTGCAGGGTGATATCTCCATGGAGACAAAACATTGATAGTTGCCAGTATCTTGAATTTTTTCATCATATCTGTAATAAATAGATGTAATTAGCAAGGAGTTGTGCTCTGATACACATGTACGTAATGTATATCAGTCATCATAAAAGATTATGTCAAATGACACATAACAGGAATAGAATCTACATTTCAAAATGAGGACTAATTTTGTCTGTCTAATTAGGGGCAATGGTGACCCCATGCAGATAAGAATGGTATCTGATTGCATCCATAAATGTCAGATATAACAGGTTAGGGTATTAATTTTCTGTTAGATTTTCTTTATTCGGGAGGGTGAAGAATATTGCAAAAATATTCAGATGAAAAATTCTTATGCCCATCCATCCAAGAGTTCAGGTATTTTTCAAGTGCTCTAAAGAATCTGATTTACTGTTAATTAGAAGGCAGCATTCTTCTAGAGTTCAAAAATCCCATTCAATATTTATAACTGCAATCTATTTTTCTGTACCAATGTTTTTTGTAATTTGTCCTGATAAATTTCTCCAGTGTTTACAGAGAATTCTCATTAATGTTTAGAATGGTCTTATATATATTGACTATTTCCAAAAAATAGTTACTACCTTGCACACCAATGATTTACAAAATTATAAATAAGTAAAGGCTTAAAGAGCCTTGTTCTGAAACTTGGAAATGAGCACCAAATATGCATGTTGCAAATGCAGTTCTGAAGAAACCTAAGCACCTGGAATTCTGGATTGAGTAGAAAAGCACAGATTGCCTTGGGCATCCTTTGGTTACAGCAGTATTCTGTCCCTATGTGCTGGGAATAAGCAACAGGTACAATGTGCTAAACTTGTTGAACTTTTATATATAAAAATATAGCTCATAGCTTTTGCAATTAAATGCAGTGGCAAAGCAAATGGTCTTTGGTGCTATATACTGGTGATTTTGGTGACTTCTAGTGGTTTGTGAACAATTGGTATCAGTAATTAATAGCAAATAGCAAACAGCAATAATTTGTGGTGACAATCAAGGATGATTTATCCATGACTTGTTGCTGATCTGTGGTCCATAATTGCTTTCACAAATGATTGGTTTTTGGAAACATTCTGAGGTGTGTTTCAGTGATAAGCAGTTGTTGCCATATGCTGATCAATTGCCAGTGAGTGTCACTGTACTTGTGCAAAATACTGGCTAATAAGCTTCAGTGCAGAGCTGGATAGAAGAACAAAGGTCAAAAGGGCAGAAAAGTAGCCATAGCACAGCTGTGTACTTCGTGGAGGCCTCTGTCAAGCAATGACAGGCTTCCTGCTGATTGTATAAGGAGGAGGAGTCAGGGTGGATGGGGAGACATTAACTGCCAGGGAGTGGAAGGGTATCATCTTCCTCAAAAGCAAAACAAAAAACCCAACAAAACCCACTCACCCTAAGCAACCTCTTTACTCTTGGCAGTGAGTAGAAGCAGTGAGTACCCTCTTGCCAAGGACCAATTTCTGCATCTTTCCTTTGCCCTTTTCATGTTCTCATTTCAGGGTGACACGCTTCAAATTTTCCTTCGTAGGATCTTCCTGCTATTAGAACAGTAGAAGCATGTCTTGATCAGGGACAGGTTAAACCTCACTGTTAATACTTTGTGTGTGCGTATTATCAGGTAACCTAACAGAAATCAAATACTGCAGCCATGAGGTAGGAAGGGGGTGAAACCTAGCACTGGTGGGACTCTCTCAGCAGGAGAACCTTATTGGGTTTGCAGGTGCCAGGCCCTGAGAATAGCAGGATGAGAATGACAGGGAACACAGCCAAAGCATCTCTGGGAAAACACTGCCCCAGCAGCTGAGGTGAAAGGCTTCAAAGCTGTAAGTGAGAGGCAAACTACAGAACTGCAGATAAGTCACCTTTGCCATTTTAAAAGCTGAGACATCTCAGGCACTGTAAACAAAGGTAAGTTTTATGTTTTAAGACTATCTCTTCACTGTGACTGCTTACTCCCCTCTGCCAGAGCAGCCAAAATAAGCTTGACTGACCAGCATTCAAGGACAAGGCATTCCAATTACTCTTTCTGTTCTTACTGTTATTTCCTGACTGCATATTCCATAGTTATCTGAGATTCTTTGAGTACTTTTTTTTTTTTTTGCTCAGCTGTTGTGAACTGGTTTTTCAGTGGGGAAAAGATTCAGAAAGATATTGAATGTCTATCAGAATTTCAAGGGTATTTTGCATGTTCATTTATTCCAGAGCAGGTAGATAACAGCTAAAGTTAAAAACAAACACAACAAAGACCCACTTTCTAATCCTCCTGCATATCTGACAAGCCATCTAGAGATTGAAGTACTTTCAAACTTGAATATTGGGATGGCTTGGGCTGAAATCCAGGAATGGTTGAAAGTAAGATCAGCAGGCAAGATATGCCTTAAGTCACTTCTTAAATTAAACATGATATATGAAAGTGTTCAACTCAAAATAGAATTTGGATATGGTTTAGGCATCTAAGTTCAAGTTCCTGAATCCACAGACCATACCTAACAGCTTAAATGGCTGAGAACTTGTTGGTTTCCAAGTTTTCAACCACTAAATGTTTCTTTCAAGTAGTTTTAATTTTAAAAACAACAACAAAAGCAGTGGCTCAGAGATCCTATATTAAATTTGCAATTGAGAACATGTCCTGATGATTTTCCATTTGGGAGAAGGGGGCCCCTCACAGAGGGGCATTACTTTGACACTTCTTAATAGAACATGTGCTGAAACCTACACAAACAGCAGCAGAATCAGAAACTGAACACTGCACTTTTAAGGATTCAGTCACCAAAAGAAGACAAAGACTTGATCATTCACAGCCCATAATGTGTTGCCCAAAGACTTAGAAGGACAGAATGGGGCTATCTGGCTTATATAGATATTTTGCTTCTCAATGAATCCATTAGTGTTCAGATCACTAAAATGTAGGCAATAACTTTTGCTGTCATTCTCTTGTCTGGGGAGAAATAATCACTGGTGACAGGCTGTTTGCAGCTTATGAATTTAGAACTTTTGAAATACAGTTTCAAGCATCACACTCTTTGCAATCAATATGCACAACAGAATGTAGCTGTGTCCCAAAGCTGTGTTTGTATGCAAGTATTTGTGGTTCTCAGCTTGAAGAAACAAGAGAACTTCTCTTCAGGATCCAAAAGAATCAGAATTGCCACACAATCATATCTATCAAAATGGTTGTGTTACTTGTTTGATAAAGAAAGGTTGTCCTTTGAAGAGTTCTGGAATAACATACATGTTTATTTTGAGGATATCAACATCTGAATGTCTTACTTGGAGAAATTTTCTAGACTTACAGGAGGAAATTAGATGTAGACAGGAATTCTGTTAAAAATATTTATGTAAAACTCTTATCTATCTATAGTTGATGTCAAGCCAGATGTGGGATTTAGGAAGTTTCTGGGCTGGTTGCACTTCAAAGCAAAAGAACTAACAACTTAGGAATAATTTAATAATCTTTATTTTAATAAGGACCTTATTTTCAGATTTAGAATACAGTTTATTTCAACCTTCCTCATCATTGCCAAGTGTCTCATCTCATTTTGTCATTTTCATTCTACCAAACATTATCACACTGCGCCTGAACCTTTTGCTAAATCTGCATTGCATATGGAAAAAAAACTTGCTAGGAGAGCTTATGGAAGGAAAACATGAGTAGGAAACTAAGTTCCAAAGAGTAAGGATATAAATTCATAGACAGGGATCCTTACAAGATAAATTGGTCCTTTGGTGGATCAAAGTGAAGAGGAGAGAAAATTGTGAAACCCTGTGTAGGAGAGGAATAGGAAGCAGGTCACAAACAGTGCTGGAATTGTGGCAGTTGGACTGAAACTTAAGTAAGGACAACAGCATTATCTCCCCTGTCTCCTTTGCCCAAGTTCAGACCTCCACTGGATCAAATGTAACTTCTGGTCAAGAAGTGGTAATTATTTCCCTATGGAGAACAAATCCCAAAAAATCAGACTGTCAAAGGCAATGGGTATTTTTCCTTTCTCTGACCCTTTCGGCTGCCCTAATAATCTAGCGTCTAGTTAGAATTTATAATCTGATCAATATCAATAATATCAATGAGTATTTTCACCAGCCATCCTCCCCAGCTACTCTCCTCAATCACTTTAACTCAATTTTAGTATGAATTTGAGAAACTCCTAGCTTCTCTTTCAGCACAGTGTAGTTGGTGACTATGTCTTTATTGATGTTGCTAAGATCCATTACACACCCATGGTAACAGGAAGTTGCTTGAACGCCAGACAAAAAACAAAAGCTTTGCTTTTTTCTCTCTTTGCACAGCATACCATTTTGGAAGACCCCATTGTTTCAGGTCCTTCAGATAAAGAGGGCATAGCAAAAAACATCTCTAATACATCATTGCTCCTTTAGTCAACAACTCTTTCTCTCTTTGTGCTCTATCTACAAATAATTAACTTACTTTTACCCCTTGATTTGTGTGAACTTTACATTTTACAGCATCTGGAATCTTTTGTTATCTTTGTTGAAAAACCTGTCCCTTCTATTTTCCTGAAAACTATTTTTTGAAGTATTGTTTTAGTCCCATTTCCTGTACATATCAAGGAACATATCCTGTGATTTGATCTCTTTCTGATCAATTTAATCTATTCAACTTTGGCATGATTTTTAAAATGTCCCAGCTAAGTTCTCTAAGCAATGTTGCTGCCTATTTATTTAAAATAGTAAACCCATAGGAAAATATATTTGAGCACTTTAATTTAATATAAATTTAATATATCCAAGCAGGATAATTTACAAAACAATCTCTAGAGGTGCATAAGCAAAACTTATTAATCATAACCACATCAGGGTACAAAACTGCAGTACAAATATTTGCACTTCTGTCACAGCCACTTATCTGATCTATGCCAAATGCTGACAGATTTTAAAGACAATCACATTAAGCATTAATCAAGCTTGAAAGATGCAGCTGAGTAACAGCATACTAAAGAGACATCCATTTCTGAAGACAACTGCACACTCCATATATTCAGCCTCCTATTGCCCTGATAAATGTTTAAAATCTGCTTCAGTCCCATGCTGTTTCCTTGAGTCTTTTTTGCATCTTTTTCTGATGTATTTTCACAAAGCTTCTAATATCCCACTCCCTGAAAAATTATTAAATACACAGAACAGGGCTTCTGTCTCAATGGTTTCACTTCACTTAAGAACAGTAGCAGAACAAACCAGCTGGACATGTTTTATTTAAACATTTCTCTGCTCCTGTGTACAACACTGATCATATTTCCACCTACATATTCTCCCATGGTAGCATTTTTTTTCTTTCTGTGCCTCCATAGCTTCTCTTCTCCATTCTTAATGTTCTATTTTTTTCTTCCATAGCATCTATTAGACCAGACAATTTTATATTAGCTCTGTTCCTATACAAATTCTTCAAGTCCCTGTCTAATATTTTTTCATGATGACTTCTCACATTATTTCCAGTGATTTCACCCCAACTCACATTGTGTCTGTAAAATTGCTTGAATTTCTTTTTCTCTTGGACCAGTCTTGTTTGCAAAGCAATCAGCAGGTGCTGCTTTATCCCATTACCAGCTGTATTGTCTCAATTACTGCGTGTGTTCTGCTACATCAGAACACTGTTACTGAAGACTGCACCAGGGCAGCCTTCTGTGCTGCTCCCCCAGGCTCTGTCTGGGCCTGAATCCCACAAAGATCTGTTGCCAGTATCCATCCTGACAGACCTTGGCCTGCTTGAATGCCTCCATCATGCAGGAAGGCTTTTCAAATGCTCAGGCCTGGGTCCATGGACCTGCTTTTTGCCGTGACACCCAGATGCTATTTCCTTTCAGAGATCATTTAGAAAGACATGGAACAGGCCACTGGTTGGGATATTGTGTCTGTCTGTAGGGGAAACAGAGTTTAAAATCATAGAATAATTTAGTTTGGAAAAGACCTTTACGGTCACCCAGAGCAACCATTAGCATTGCTGTGTTCACCACTAAAACTGTCCCTAAGTGCCACATCTACACATCTTTTAAATATTTCCAGGAATGGTGATATTTATTCAACTGCTTTCCCAGGGCAGCCTGCTCCAATGCTTGACAACCCTTTAGGTGAAGATATTTTTGCTAATATCCAATCTAAACCTCTCTAGCAGAACTTCAGGACACTTCCTCTGGTCCTGCCGCTTCTTAGCTGGGAGAAGAGACTGACAGCAAGATGGCTACACCCTCCTTTCAGGGAGTTGTAGAGACCAGTAAGGTCTCCTCTGAGCCTCCTCTTTTCGAGGCTAAACACCTCCGGGTCTCTTAACTTCTCCTCAAAGGACTTGTGCTCCAGATTCTTCCCCAGCTCCACTGCCTTTCTCTGGATACACTGCAGTTCCTCAATGTCATTTCTTGTAGTGAGGGGCTGAGAACTACATGCAGGATTTGAGATCTGGTCACATAAGGGCTGAATACAGGGTGGCAATCACTGGTCTAGTCCTTCTGGACGCATATTTAGCTGGGAAACAAAATATAATAGAAAGCTTGATCAAAGAAAGAGCTCACATTTGATGCTGTTGTAAAATCATCTTTCCTCAGTCTCAGATTCCTACAGTCCACAGGCACTGAACAGATCCTTACAGTTTCCAGAGAACACTTCTTGGCTGCACAGGACACAAGGAAGGGGAATTCATTGTGTGATTTTTTTTTTCCTTCATGAATATACTCCAAGGCAACGCATTTGGAGGGGATGCAGTCATTCACTAGCCGGGCTCTATACAAAGGAAGAAATATAAAACATTCAGAGGGACCTCTCCAGTTACAACCCTCTAGAGAAATCCCTGGTTTAACACTAGAAATGTGCCAATAGCATTTGGTCAGGAAACTATATCCTACATGATGGAAAAAGAAAAAAAAAAAGAAAAAATAAAAGAATTATCTCTCTGTTCTTCCAGACTGGTCAGAAAATGATGTTGTGGATGCTTTCAGAGATGCAAGCATCTCAGTCAGAATAGGATGTGGATAGAGGTCTGTTTCCAAGGTATTTCCACCTATTTCTGACTCATCCAGTTTTCTAGATATACTTTGGGTCCTAGTCTAACAAGCCATCTTTTGCTGTGAAAGACTGGAGTAGATGACTAATTGAATCACAGGTAGGAGCCCAGCCAGGTTTTCCTTCTGAAATATTTCCATGTCATCCTTGGGTGATTCAATCTGTTTTGATTTGTATTTGTGCATGTACCATACTCCATCCTGAACATAAAATTTCCTCTATATGAATCTGTGCTCCATCTTGCCACTCAGCAAGATGCCGACCTTGCGAATGTCATGGGGTGAGAGCACAGAGGGGGAAGCAGATGGGCAGAGGATGGATGGGATTGAGCACTATGGAGGAACAGCCATGTGTCAAAAGCAATGATTCCTAGCCAAACGCTGGCTCCTGTTTGTATTTTCTTCTGCCTGTATGTCTGTGCAGATCTTCTGCTGTCTGTTCAGAAGCATGCAGCTGGCTGGTAACCTTTCCCAGCTGGTGAAAAAGGGGAGCCAAATATGCAGACAGCCTGAGGAAAAAATGGCATCAGATGCAAGACACCGAGCTGCAGGGAAAGCATGGGTGCTGGAGCTCTGCTGGCATGGTGATCTGGTTGTCTCATGATTTGTGGTTTGCACAGTGACACGGGAGGTGTGTATGTGGAACTGCTGGGCACAATGAGCAGTCATGTCAGTGAAAGTCTTGTGGGGCAAGGCTTCACAGGAACTGTACTGAGTAGGGCACTTCTGAAGGTGGATTATTCAGACAGCCCTGTAATTAGAGGTTTGGCCAAATCTGAGATTCTGGAGTTCTGGGACTGATACATATCCAAGAGTAAAGCTATAAAGGGAATAAGTCTGCCTGTCTCACAGATTTCAGGAATTAAATTATGTTTGGGCATGACAAATGAGCCTTTTGTTATAATTTATTACAAAACCTTAAAATAATATATTAACAGTGAAGAGTACACAATTCCTAATTTTATACCCTGCAGAGGACGGGCAGCTAGGAATTCACCACTAAAACTGTCCCTAAGTACCTGACAAAGAAAAGAGATTGGGCTATCTGATTTAAAAATCTGCAGCAGTAGCTTGGACATCAAAGGCCAAAGGGAGAAATAGGTACACTGAATTCTCACACAAAGTATGTATTGTGAGAACATGAAGAGGACAGCACTCATTCCAGGTGGGTTACTGAGTGCATGCATTTAGTCATCCTGAAGTTCTATTTCCCTTGTCTGTGCTCTTATGCTGTATTTCACTGGTGCCAATTTGCTGTTGGGATGAATACAGGTTAGTTTCAGAGACAAAGTACCAATATTTGTTATCTGATGTAATGGTTGTACCACCAGGGTTAGCATTGTTGAACACTTTCCACCAGAGTACAAAATTTAAATTAATGATCACTGTAGTTCGGACTGAAAGATTTTATGTTAGTCTTTATCTCATACTGATGTGTGTTCTGTAAAGTTTAAGTGGGGAACATTGCAATTGATTTTAAAAAGCAAGACTTGTTGAGAGGATCCAGTTTAGTTGAGGGAAAGGTTTTCTGAAAGAGTTGCTCAAATTAGTGTGGCTTTCTGTGCTCCCTCCAGGACTGCCTATTTATGCACTGTTTTGCTGTCCATTTTGCATGGTTGGTTTATAGAAGATAACTGTCTACTAAATCTGACCCTCAGTGGAATTGTTCAAAACAGGGTCTCTCCAGAACTCCAGAGATAAAATGTTCTGTTGTGGTTCTAGTAAGAATCAGTCTTATTTTCTAGCAGAATATGATATTTCTACCCTAGATTCATACCTGCATTGTAAAGCCAGCAAATTTATCTTTTTCCTGAAACCAGAGTTGAGTTAGTAATAGACTTATTGTGGAATCATAATCAACAGGAAATATTTTCTGCTGCTGATTCATACAAAAATCATAAAGGCAATATTCCAATCACTGAAAACCAAAAAGAGGTTATTGAAGGTAGGAGTGTGAGGAATTACTTGCTTTTTCTAACAGAATTCGGATTTTTAATTTTATTTCAGTCTTTCCCAAGAGAGAAAAGGTGAAATATTGGTCTAAGAACAAATAGATTAAAAAAAATAATAATTAAAGCAGATCCCACCACATTTCCTCTCATATATATTCTGGCTAAGAGATAAGTGTTTGTTTTAATTACCACCATCAAAGTAATTACTCCATTCGATAAGGTCAATTAAAAATAATTTAGTAACACTGTTTGCTACTAGAGTGGGGAAATAGCACATGAAACCTGTAAAGGATTCACCAGTGTATGGCAATCTGTTTCAGGTGGCAGGTCCTAATTATAGTCCAGCCTACAAGTGCATCAGCATTACTGTATTTGATAGGCAAATCAATATGTAGAGAATAATTTAAAGAGTGAATAATAAATACTTGAAGCTTATTTCAATAATTTTTGGAGCTGCTCCTAAGTCTACTTGTTTTGAATCCAGAAGTTGCACTTTAGTTGTTGCCTAACCCTGTGAGCCCTACAGTCCTTTAGGAGCCTTCTCATTAAGACTTGCAGCTGTGCTTTCGTGCATGTGAAGATTGCCCACAGCCTCAGCGCCTATTTTCCTGTAAGTTCTGCTGATAGCCAAAAAAAATGAGGCAAAGAAGGAATGTATATGCAGTGGACCCAACAAAACAGGGGTGATTTACTCCCTCAGCCTCAGGTAGTCTAAAACTTACGGCTTCAGAAAGTGCCCTGCCTGTTGTATTAAAAACTATTTGTGGGGCTGAAGGCAGACTGCTCTCCTCCTCTTCCTCCTAAAGTCATGACTTGGTGCACAGACTCATCTTAAGATTATGGGGAGCAAAAGAGAGGATCAGAGGGTGTGTACCCAGCCTAGTCTGTAGCTGGTTCATTCACCTAGATGGGTAGGACTGTAGGGTTCTCACCACCAAACTTATATATGTATTTTATTATTAGCCAGTCAGTGCATAAATGTGTAAATAGTGCTTGAGCAGTGAACCTGAACATTTGCTTTCCTGGAATGTATCCCAGCTACTGGTATCCAACGTGATGAATTCCTGATATAGCAAGCTTGAATTCTCTTATACTTTGTGACAGCTTCCCAAAGGAGCGCAGCACGCACCACCACCACGAGCAGCTATGAGTCTGATGATCAATTATTGCATTAGGAGATAGGACATGTGGATATTAACCTCCTCAAAAGAAAAAAAATCTGCACCTGCCAGCTCCTGCTGAGTGCCAGGCTATTACATGAAGTGCAGCTGCCATCTCCTTCATTTGACAGATTTTAGAAGAGAGCAAGCCATGGTTACAGAATGTAGTTGCCATGAGTCTGATCTTATCAATGTACAACAGCTGTACTGGGAACATTTACTCTAATTAGGCAGAGAAACACCTAGTTTCCTTTTTCCTAATTGGCCATAGTTCTGTCCTAGACAGCAAGCTGATCATTTCTGTGTGCAAAATACCAGCAAGGCTAAAGCTGAGCCGGAGAAAGACTGTGCCATTAACTGCGCTCATCACCATCCACTCCTCTTGCTCATGACAATTATTTACTCAACTTAGTTGCCAATGACCTATTTTCTTCTCAGCCTAGTTCTGTGAAAATAACTCATTAATTTATACACTTCCAATAGTAAAGGTTTACCACAGGCCCATTTGCTTTGCCAGAACTAGGTTAAGCAGCAGCCACCCACACACATCTGAGAAGCCTTAGGGAGGGAGTTAAGGTGTCTCCAGACTGAAGTGACAGCTGATTGGAAGTTTTCCCTAGTGCATTTTTGAACATAAGCACCTGAAATCAGTGAGTTAAGTATTGCAATTTATATGATGGGTTTCACAGTTTTTTTAAAAGTGAAGCAAAGATGTGGCTAATTACTTAACTCCATTCCAATGGAAGGGAAATAACTGGGTACTACATTTGTAGCTCACAAATGAAGACAAGAAGAATGTTGCATTGAAGTACCAATTCTAGAAATCTGAAAGCAGAGAAACAATGTTCACTCTCCAGCAGTGAACACTGCAGCAGACTAAGTGGTTGTACCTGGACATTGCAGGGACCTCTGACATCAGGGCTATGCACTAAAGCTGAATTCCTACTGATTGCATTTCATTTGCATCTTAAAGTGATACCTGCTTGTCTTGGTCTGTCTTTGTATAAATTTTGCTTTTCAGGAACTTCCATGTTAAGGTGCCGTGACATAGGATCAGATGCTACTTAGACTGACTTACACACCTGTGGTTTTGACTTCAAATAGACACATTTCTCTTGCTCCTCCTAAAGTAAAAATGGAACAGTGTTCAACTAAAGGAAGGATGTTTGCCAGTTAGTTTTGTTAGGGTGATTTGACTCAAGGGGACATAACCAACGAAAAGCACCACAACCTTGAAAATGAAAGCAACATGCATTTTAATGTGTCTGCTTTTCTCCAACTACTATTCTCTTGCTAATTTCACTAGCGTTTTCTCAAAACTTTTTTTATAATCAAGGCAGCCGAATTACCTGTTATTGTATGAAACGTCTACACAAGGGGGAGCTGTTACACGTGAGCCGAGGTTCCTCACGGAGCCTCTCCCGGCAAAAATCTATTACAATAAATTCCACAAATAGGCAGCAGATGTCAGCTCTCCAGCTCTGATCAAAAGATCCTTAAAATTCTGTCTTGCCTCAGAGATTCCCTACAGTTTTATTAGTGCTTTCCTGAACCAATCATTTAATTTTGTTTTTCTGAGTATCATCAGAAAGAAAATTCATAATGGTGGGATAGCAGCCATGGGTGTTATTTGTTTATACACAAGGAGCAGCTGTTCCAGGGGAAAAGTACTAGCAATAGAGAGATGCTCCAAGTGCAGAAGAGGAAGAAAAACCAAACAGAAATAAAGGCAGAGTAGCTGGAAAGGAATGAAGAAGGGCACACAGTTAGGAGTAAAATGCTTGGCTCTTGTTTCACAGGTCATTCATTATCTGACTGATCCAAATCACTCTTTTCTGCTTAGTTTCGCTGGAGAGGATAGTTATATTTACTTTGTTCTGTAAAGCTTTTAATAACCTCTTTATCTATTTGTAAATGTTTCTTCTTTTTTCTTTTTTTTTAATGAAAACAAAGCTTCTGATTCATCAGAAACATGATAAGAAACCAGAAATACACAGAAATATAGCAACACTTTTCATCATGTCCAGATCAAAACAGCTGTCTTCCCCTTTGCTTTCTCCCTCCACACACCCTCCTGTTCCTCAGAAAGGAAAGAAGTCACAAGACACATAATCCTTAATCCAGGCTTTTCTCTATTTCAGTAATCATCACTAAATTCTGTGGCTCCAGGAACTTTGTCTTTCCCATGAAAAAAAAACCTGGAACTTGTGGCTTCCCCATCATATAATGAAAGAATCCCTTAAGGAAAATAGTGGGAATGTCATTGTGGGAAGCATTTAAATTTAGCCGGATCAAAATAGTCACAATTTAGTGGGAGTGAAAAATTTTGGTTTGGTCATTAGACAGAGTTGGATTCTGAAGCCTTGTGACTGGCGTAGTTTTTGACTGTCTGTAATATTCACCTGGAACTCTGATGACAAGTGTCTGTTGTACCTCAGCAGTTCTGTTCAAGAAAGCAATGACACTGAGCAATGACCTCTTGTCATTGGCTTTCACGTTCTCAGTAGAAACAAGTGTTCAGATCCTCAATCCTATCATGTCCTATACATGCACAGCCCATCTACAGAAGTCTCCTGCTGAGCTGAAGAGGCTAAAAGAATTGCATGCAGGCTTATTTCTGTGCAGGATTATCTTGTTTATGTATATGAGTGTTGTATAATGGAGAAATGTTACTTCATATAATTGGTTGAGGAACTAAAGAAATCCCCTGAAGTTTGTGCTTTTCCTGCCTAAATCCAAATTGATTAGAGTTTAGGAAATTATAATTATGTCCCCTTTCAGTCACTGCCTTAATCGTCCCTTTAAGAAGCAAGCAATTACAACGTCACAGTGGAATCCTCTGGCAGTAATACATAGAGTTCATGTTAGCCAAACAGTATGGCTAACACTGTCACTGGCTACCCATAAAATACTTTGTGTGCATTAAGTGGATGTTTGTGCAGAACAATTTGCAATTTTTTACCATCAAAGCTATGAAATTTCTATAGTCTACTTATCAATAGATAGCAACAGGGAGAAGTGTGGGTTTAAGAAGACCTAGGCTTACTCCCTCTTCTCTCATCTCTGAAAAAAATCATCTAAACAATTCAAAAAACAGGAAATACCCTATGGAATTAATTTGAATTAAGAACTACAATGTGTCCTCATTTTAATCCAGGCAATCAAGTTAAAATCAAACTAACGAAGAGAAAAAAATAGGGCCCAAATGTTCTTTGAGTAATTTTTTAATTAACTCTGTTTTCATTATTTTTTGCAGCTGCTTATATACCTTCAGGTTCTGAATAGAACTGGAGGCAAAGAGGTGAAAAAACAGAACATTCTTACGTAAAACACAGCAATCTTCCAAATTGTTCTCTGCTAGAAATTACCATTTCTAACACATATTCTGTTGGGGGTAAGGGGCAAGGAGAGACAGGGGAGAGGAAGGTTGAATACCTCTTTAAATTTTGGCATGCTTTTCAGTGTTCAACAATTTATAACCCAGTCACAAATCTGTGTAGAAACTGTAAAGAATTATTTTTTTTCCAGTATTTCTTCTTTTAATTTTTAAATGCCTTCTGACCACAGTATAACTATTCAGTGTGAGAATTACAGGGCAAGTTTGAACACTTAGTTGGCACTAGCACTGGGATATCAGATGTTCTTATATCCTCTGGGAATTTTTGGCCTTTGAGGCTGCCTGGAAAGAGTACACCATTGCGAATTTATTTTCAAAGCTTCACATCATTCTGAAGAACTGCAGAGAATTCATTATTTTATTTTATGCTTTGAGTGAATATTAGAGAGAAATGCTTTTAGTTAAATCAGTTTACTCATTTCTCATTTTAATTATGAGCTTGAAGTATTCCCATTATTTCTGGTATGAACTTCTCCATTTCCATCTTTGCAGAAATTCCAAACTCTGCTGCACAAAAGTTTTGAGCAGCTTGTTCTAGTAAGCCCTGATTTGAATGGTAGGATAGAGTAGACGACCTCTAGAATAATTTACTGATGTTTATTAGTCTATGGTTCTCACTGAAGCTCTTGTTGAAATGCTGTTCTTGACAGCTCAGAAGTCTGCTTATGGACAGAATATACAGCAAGTGCTAATGATGTTATTTATTCAAAACCCATTGTACCATTTCACTTAACTTGGGACAGTTTTTCTATAAAATCAAGACTGAGATTTGAAGAATTTAGTTTAAAACTTGTCTGTGTTTAAATGGCTGCAGAACTCTCACTGTTCTGTTGGAGCATGCTGTGCTCTAACTCCACCCTATCCTGCCCTGGTCCACTCAGAGTCTGTGAAGGTTCTCTTTCCTCATCACCCAGAGTGCTTACAGAACTTAGAGTCTTCACTTAGAGTCATATGCAGGTGGAGTGTCAGCCTGTCAAAAATAAACCCAGGAATTATTGGCCAAATGTCCTGGCTGAGGACTCTTCACACTCAGTGCATGTTGCCAGCACCTGCTTCTGGGGAGTGATCTCAATGTGGTCACACTTAAAAACAAGTCAGCAGAGCAGTGCAGGTGTAACTTAGAATTGTTCATTTTCCTGAAGCCAGGAGATAAAACCAGTAGAACTTACACTCTGTTGTAGCAAAATTGAAGTACAGTAGGGAAGTTTTTCTAAGTTTGTCATCATGGTTCCTTTGTTAAAGGCAAAAAATAGCTACATGTGGAAATTGCCTTGCTTCTGATAGAAAATGTTGTCTTCTAATTTTCTTATAAAAATACTATATGTTTCAGGCTAAGGTTAAAATCTTCCACTGAAGCAGTGATCAATATTAATTAACAAGAGGGATTAAACAAAAGTGTGGATGGTCATCCTTATTTGGAGGTTATTTGGAGAATTCCTATCTATCTCTCTTAACCTGGCTATTGTCTCACTCTGTTAACCCTCAGCCCCTGAACACTTGGTATTTTAATGGGAAAAAATGTTCATTATTACCTTTTTAGGCTTAAAGCATTCTTTTTCCTTCCTATTATTTCTACTTCTTGGTGTTGCTGGTAATGGTGGTCCCACCACTGTCATATACAACCTATCATATTGAAGTGAGTTTTGACATTTCCTAATCTGTTTTCTGTGTCAGTTATGCTTTAAGGAACATTTCTGGGTAACTCAATAATTTCTGGGTAACTCAATTACAGATTAACCTAAATAGACTTCCCTTGTTTAAGAAAGTGGGTCATGCTAATGAGGTCTGTCTCTTTAAAAGGAGCAAATAGACCCTGCCCTAGAAGAGTACTGTGTACTTACAGTGAGCAGTTTCATACATGGTGTCAGCCCTGTTCAATGACTGACTTAGGACTGGAACCCTGTCTTAGTAAAAAGATTAGATAATGACTGCACTTGATGTAGCCTATCAGATGGGATCTACACTGTGGCCATCAGGTATTATTCCATAGTCACTGATTTTTATTTTGAGTTTAATATCTTATTCATTTAACTACTCTTAACATAAAGTTTCTTAAACATGAGGGAAAACAGCAATTTTATTACTGCCAAGACAGGAACATGAATGGTAACATGGTGAGTAATAACCGACATATCTAGCCATTCTGTTGGAAAAATTATTATTTTTTTAAAGTGAAATAAAGGGCAACACTTGCTGGAAGGAAGAATTTTGCTGGAGAAGTAGGGAGACTGGGAGGAGATATCGTCTTCTCCTGCTCCTTTTGAGAATTTTGAAGTGAAGTTATTTCTTTACAAAGAGCAATATTTTTGCCTCCAAGAAAAATCCTCTGCATTGACCCATCCAGCCCTTCTTCAGTCTTGTGCTGTGACCCCCTGCAACTCATTCATTTGTTGCCATTTTTCTTTCTGCTTACTTCACCTTAACGCACAATTCTTTAATTTTAAACACTTCTCTGCATTCTTATTTTTTTATAGCTGTCACTTGTCTTAACTAAAGTCTTTACTTCCTTATATTTGCTTACCAGCTCTGACTGTCTGAGAAAGACAATTCCTCCATGTATCCTCTATGAAGAACTGCAGATCTACCACCTCTCTTGATTTATCTTCTGCATATAGGAAAAGGGATGAATAATATTATTCTGCCTGGTAATACATGTATTCATCCAAGAATGAGGAGAAGAAATAGAGTCTTTGAAGTTCATCCCCGGAGGAAAGAGTTTGTAAGAATTCAGGTACACAGAATATTTTTTTATTATATGTAATACCCAAGTCACATTAGCCCTTATAAAATGCAAGGTGAATATACTTTTAGTAGGAATTTGGACCATGTTTTCAGTGTATCAAGAATTTCTAAAACCCTTTCCCCTCTTATTACAAGTATCCCACTGCCCTTATTGTCTTCTCAATAATCATGGAACAGTTGGAGAACAATCCCATGTGAAAGAAAAAAAAAAAGACAAAAAAAGGGCAATTTCCTGTTCCAGTGTGGAGTATAAATGCAATTTCACTGTCTGGCTTCTTGCCTGTAGTAACCTCCTCAGGCTAAATTGAAGGACTTCTTGCTGGGAACTGGGATTGAAGAGAAAATCCCCTTCTCTTGCAGATACAGAACTCTTTTTTAGATAGCATACAATGGAGAAAAACTTGTTACAAGGCCAGATGCTGGTGATTAAACTGCAGGAGGAAAATTACTTGGCAAATGTTTTTTCTGTAGCAAATTTAGGATTTATCAAAATCTATGGGGTTTTTTTGCCATACTTCACCTGCAGTTCTAGTATATCAGTCAATATATTAGAAAATATCAGTCAATATATTATAAAAACAACAGATGCATGATTTATGCATTTAATGTGGCTGCTCTTCTATCTACAGCTGATTGGGTTAAAATAAGGTCCAAGGTGTCCTAGCAAGTAGTCAGTAGGAAGTTCTTGAAACTCTTAAAATAGAACCAAACTCCCTCATCAGATTTGCCAGACAAAAGTTTAACAGTTCTGTGCTTCTGTTGAGTGTGGGGGTCACTTGTGTTACAGATATTTATGGCAGAATTAGCATATCAGGAGTCCACAGGGTCTGGGGTCCTAATCTTTAATGTGGCCCATGTGAAGTGGTTCAGAAACTGGTAAAAGAGAATCTGTAATACTTATTCAGTTAAAAGGCAAGCTGTGCTTCTCAAAAAATCTTCATTGTTCCCATCTTCATTACCTAGCATCCCTCACCCCTAAACCAAAAGCAAACACAAACCAAACTAAATAACCCTCAAAGCCCCCAAACCCTTTAAATGCTGATCCACCATCAAGAAGGTTTAATAAAAGAATCTTCTCTCAGAAGACAAATTGACAACATTGAGACATCAATAAGTGCTTTTCTTAGCAAACTTGACAAATGGTGCTGATTTGGTATGGACTTCACATCTTCTTCTCTGGGGGAATGTCTGTGATTCCCCAGAATCAGGGGAGCATGCTATGGCTACGAAGAGGCTGTACTCTTGTTCATAAAGGCTTAAAAATTAGGTAAAACACAGTTAGATAACTCCAGGATGCCTGACTTTTATCTAATATAATGGATGGCAAACCCTGGGACCTGCTGGCAAAATTCGGTGTTTTTTCACAAGTACAGAGAAAATTTGATTTTTTATCACAGCGATGTCAGTACAATGAAATACAGTTTTGTGTTTAAATTAAGATCAAGTAATTAGACTAAACATATTCACGAGAAGAAAGTTATGTGGCAAAAAGTCACACAACAATATACCCAGTGCACTTTACATGAGGTATTCAACTGTCATACTACGAGACTGAGTTCATCAGGTTGAAACTCATACTCTCATTTTCACAGTTCTTACACTGTGCCTTTATATAGGCTCTCATATTCTTATCTGTTCACCCTATAATATGACTTTCTGTTATTTCTTGTCACTTAGAAGTCTCGGGTTTCTGTTTCTAACTTGCATTTCAAATTATTTGTCTGATATTTTTCCCACTACCAGTGTTCTCTTAAATACTGGATGTCAGTGTTCTTTGCACATATGAATTTGTCATGCAGCCTGCTCAAGAGAACAATGTACCATGTTAGATTTCCTCTTTACAGTAGTCTACCTAAGTTCTGTCTATCAGCTATAACATAATTTGTCAAAAGAAAAGTCACTATTTAAGGAGAAATACACTATTTAAGGAATGTCTACTATTTAAGGAGGGGTTACTATTTGAGGAGGGGAAGGGGAGACGTGCACATCTTAGGGGTGATGATCATTGGTCTCTAATTTATTGATTAGGTTACATACTTTTATAATAGTGTTAATAAGTTCATGCATATTCTGTAACCTAAGCATTCTATTTGTTAAGCTAAACATCAACTCTTCTTCATTCTTTCAGTCCTGCATTCTACTTTCCTACGCTTCTCTGACTCGTTATCACATTTAGAGATGTCCAAGGACACAGTGTTTTCGCAGGTGCAAAAACTCAGATCAGAAGGCTAAACACAGTACTTTTCCAGCTTCTAATAATTAGCAATCCCACAATCATTCAGTGAACACTCAAGATTTTGCCAATTTCTAGCATTTTAAACTTCAGGATACAGAGTCTTTTAATAGACACCAGAAGACTTAATCTCATTACCACTTCCCTAAGTACTTTGCTAGTTTATCCCTTATGTCAAGATTTAATTCAGGATAAGTCTTTATAGAATTGCTGTAGATGATTTCACAACATTCTTCTCTCTTTGTCCCCTTCTAGTGCCTGCCTTTTCTCTGATGGTTCATACTTCTCTAATCTAGGTGTTTTCCAGCTGTGTATCACATGATATTCCATCCCACTTTTCACAGCCTTCCACTTTGACTCCCTTATTTGAAATTTTAGTATCCAAACAGGGTTTTATTTCTTTCTCTTTGGTGTTAATGAGCTTCATGAATGGATATCTTTATGGGATTTGCTGATGTTTTTATATCACTGATTTCCATAATTTAAATTCAATTATGTTTTATTTCTTTTAACTCTCTGAATGCTTCTACAGTAACTGTTTTATTTAGAGCTCTAATGCAATGTATTATTAATTGATTACACTCTCTGTCTTACTGCCAATTTGTAAAACCATGCTGTCTTTCATGTTTGCAGAACAAAGTAAATCTCTTTCAAGATTTATATTATTACAATAGCTCTTTAAGAAGACAGTTTTCTCTTGGAAGAAATCTTCATCTGTTCTGACTGCCCAGTGTCACAGAGCTGTGAGGTTTTAGACAAAAGTGGAGCAGTACTGCAGTGATCTATGGTTTCATCTCCCACTGTAAATTCCTTATTTTATAAGTGGCTCACTTGTGTACTCTATTCTTCTGTATAGCTCATTTCCTTTGTCATCCCTAGTGCTAGAAGCCACCATCTCCAAGTAATTAATGACTCCTCACCTGGAGTCATTTTGTCTTTTACTGCTCTCTTCTGTGGCTGTCTTCATATCCTTTTTAAGAAAATATTAAAATTTAAAAACAAAACAAACCAGATTTTTTTTCAGCTAGTTGCACATCATTACACTTAGGTGAACCAAGAATGGATTTGAACCAGGCTTCCAGTATCAAAGATCAAACAATTTTTTTCTGCCAGTCAGCATGTGTCTTCCTTCAAATTATTGTTCTCAATGTGTACTTTAGATTTCAGCTTCTGGTAGTCCATGGCATCTCATGATCATTGGAGTGATTGCTTTACTAGTCTGCCTGTGAAGGCACAATGTGGCAGACTTTATCTTAGCATTCTAGCAAACTGTTTCCGGTGAAAATCAGAGAAATTGAAAAGAGGGTATAAAGTCCATCAGATTTCCACTCAATAAAGCCATCCCTATTTATCAGATCTACAGTTGTCAGCAGGCTGGAGTACTGGTTGACTGTGGTCATAAGCAATTCCAGGCATAGTAGCATCTTTCATCTCTCCCCCTCTTAAGAATTACAAATTTTTCTCAAATCCTACATAATTTTTCTCACAGTTGAAAAATAAAAGGACAAAGATAATAACCAGTATTTATGTAAACAGTTGGGATAAAGGGAATGTAGAGCATGCAGGGAACTCAAGTAGTCCTTCACCCTCAGAGCTAGTGTGACCTACTCTTTTGGTCACTGTCTTGTACCTTAGTCTCTTGTGTAATCACAGCCCAGACTGGGATGTGGGATCTACCTGGCCTGACAATTATTTCAGCCAGCTCTTTAACACCTGTGGGTGGATATTGTCAGGGGCCATGAATTTGTAGGGGTCAAACTCCTGTTACAGTTCACTAATCAACTCTCCCTTCACTGATGATGGATCTGTGTTTTCACCAAGCTGGATTTTTGTTCACAAGGCTTGAGACCCAACAATGCTGGTAAAGAGAGAGGTGAAGAAAGTGTAGGGAAAGTCTGCCTTTTCAGTGCTGGTGACTAGTTCAGCTCTCCTGCTTAAAAGTGGGACAATATTTTCCTTCTCTTTCTGCTTGTATTTCAGCAGGTTAGTACCACTGGTGTCTCTCTTCATACTAATTGTCAGGCTTGTGCTACCCCATGCCATAATATACCAAGTAATACACCTGCACAGGAACTGAGAGACTTCAGGGGCAACCTGAGACTGAGATATATGAAAGGATGCAGATAGTGCTTAGTGCATGTTGCATGTGCAGCTTACAGTAAGAATGAGATGCTCTGACTCGGTTCTTTCCAGCTATGTCCTAGCTCTTACATATATGACAATATGATGGACATCTAAACCCACTCTCTTGGTAACCAAGAATATAAGTCTTAAATACCAGGTAACTGGTCCTCTTGTAGAATGCTCTCCATAAGGATCTCTCTTCAGGTTGAGGGGATGTCACATGTAGTACACAGATGGGACAAAGATGATGATGAAGATGAGTGAGTTAAACACACTTTTTAAGTTTAGCCACATTTTTTCTCATTATGAGACAATACCAAGTTTGGGTATTTATGAAAGGATATTTCAATAATTATCTAACATACTCATCAATATGTCTGAAAAAGTACTGAAAAAAGGGTACTTTCAAACAAAGCTTTAAGGCTTGAACAATGAACACATTAGATCAAGGATTCAGTCTCAAGTTCAAGTCAAAATTTACATGCACAGCCCCAGAGCTCAACAGTCACTGAAAAATACTCCTTGTATTTTCTTTTCTTTCCAAGCTCTAGCTGAACCTGTGCTTATTGACCTTCAAGGGACACAGCAATATCTTTCTTTCTCAGGCCTTGCCTGAGGGGTGATGCAATGACAGACTGAATTGTCATTCTGGGAATTTGGTTGGCATTGTGTCAGTTTTGCTTCACATCAATTTAGATAACTGTGGCTTATCATGTGTCTCTATGATGGCATAGGTATATGATATATATGAAATGAAAACTATATATGTAAATATATCCCTGTAACTCTGGCAGCAAAATTATGTAAATGTCAACTGAAAATCTCTTTCTCACCATTAAGGATGAATCTGTGCATAGTGGGGTTTTTAACCCTCTACAAGTGTGTCATATTGTCACATAGTCATGTTATAGAATACATGTGCAATTGCTTTCCTTGTGTGCAGAAATACTCCTATAATGAGTAGAGATTGCAGGATATGAATTTAAGGCTTAGAACCTAAGATATGTGGTAAACTAGTTTCTGTTACTTTTATTAATTTTGTCTGATAACCATAGTTGCAGTATTAAATACTGTGACAAGATGCAATACTCATCAGGCAATTCTGGACTCAGAGGCTGGATTCATCATGAAAAAGCTTTGTCAATTCCCAGAAGAAAATTTTGCATAAATAATCTATTGTGCAAAGTTTAACAATTCAAAAGCCCCTTTCTTTCGGAGCCTCTTCTGGATCCATGTTTGGGGTAAAGATATAAAATTTGGAAGTAGGGAAGCCTTTACAGCAGGGTGTGTCTGCTGTAAAATTCATATTAAAAAGAGTCCAAACTTGGTCAAATTACAGAATATAAACTTCTAAGAGTTTAAAAGCTATGATCTACAGCATGCTTAATCCTTTTATAGTTCCTATTGTCAGGACAATCCACAAATGCCAGAGGTTTATGTCCAAAAAGGAGACAGAGTCCTGCAACTTTATTCCAGTAAAAGGAGAGAGTCCACTGAGGCACACAGCTCCAGTGGGGTTTTCTCTCTAGGGGTTTTGGAGGGCACAGCCTCCTTTTATCCCAAACTGGCTGCATGTTGCCCTCTTCCTTTCCCCACTGGCTGAGGTACCAGGAAGGTGCAGCCTTCCTGAACCACCTTCCACATATTCATCCCTTGAACCTACCATTTTACACCGAAGTTCAGAACCTCAGGTTTGTGCACACCCTTGTCTGTTTCAGGAGCCAAGCTGCCTGGGCTCTGCAGCAAACCTGCTGCCCAAAGTTAGCAGAGACATTGGGACCCATTTCAAAGATGTTAACACCCATAGCTTCATCCATCAAATTGTTTGTAAAGATGTGAGCTTTCTTCTCATTGCTCAACAGAATGAATGTGACTTATTCCCTGAATGTGTATGACTTATTCCCTGACATCTCTGTTACAGTGCTGGAGTGTGCATGTAGAGCTACACAGTCACCTTCTGCTTAGAGTGAAGTACAGTGAAGCACTGAAAACTAGAAAAAAAATTTGCAAGGATTTTTTTCTTTGTGCAGAAAAGAATTTGTTGGACTAGAGGAAGGAGAGTGAAGATATTAGGAGCTGACAGCTGAAATAGGTGTGTGCAGGAGGGAGGCTGGCCTGGTTGGAAGGGGGGATGCTGTCATTTAACATCCTTGAGAGAAAAGTGGCAAGTGAAAAGTGTCTGTCTGGGAAAAAATGGTGCCATGTCCGTATTGCCATAGGAAAGAAATTGAAGGTCTCGTCATTCAATCAGTACTGACAGGGCAAGGAAAATCAGGAGAGAAACCTGAGTGGACTACCATGAACAAACTGATAGGATGAGGGGACAAATTGAGAGTTCATGTTTGGTAAGAAATCATCTGACAGAAGTTGTTAAAGAGCTGTGGGAGGAAGACCATGTCTGATTCTAATGGGATGTTGGCCACATGCCTAAAGAGTTGTTTGGGGGTTTGTTGTTGTTTTGGTTTATTAAAAACCAAGCAAACCAGAATAAAAGCAGCAGAGAGACCTGTGAAATACCTGTGAAGCACTTGACCAGAAGCAATTAGCAGGCTTGCAAAGAGGACAGGAAGATGCTGACGCTACTTTATCCACAAGCTCAAATGCTTGAGGTATGTGTGGTGACTCAAAAGTTCAACCCCAGAGATGTCAGCTGAGTTTACACAGAGCATTTTCTAGTTTTCAACTTACTTTAAAAATGCAAGATATTAAAAATAATCCAGAGTTAAAGAAATTTTTGTAGATTATAATTATAACTTAATTTTTCACTTATGAAACATTGCTGCTGCAACTTGGTTACCTCATTTCCTTGCCATAAGATCTCCATATATTTTAGCATGAATCATGCTCACTTGCTGGAAAAATACTCAATACTTGATTTTTATTCTGCTATTTAGCATGCACCGCAGGGCTTACAAGCAACCCCAAGCTATGAAGAGTTGAGATTTTTACCCCTCCCTTTGTAAGCATTGCAAACATATCTAAATGCATTATAAATGGTAATGCATTTAGTATCATAATGTGAAGAGTTTTCATTATTACTTCCAGTGGACTGAGGGAGAGCTTATTCACAGAAGGTGAGCTGAAGAGCATGTAGTTGTACACCATCATGTGTCTGTGGCATAGTTTTTAAGAGCTCTCTGCATTGTATAGCCCATTATGTGTTCCAAGCACAATTCAGTTCCAACTGGAAATGCTCAAGTGTTGTCCTGAGCAGTCCTGGAGCAGTAAGGCAGGCATTCAAGAACTGAGGAAAAGAGGATGTAGTAGATGCTTGGTTTGAGTGACTTGCTTGATTGTGCCCAAATATTCTGTATCAAAGAGGGGAAGATTCTGATTTCATAGAAAAGTATTTGCTTGGCTTAAACTAGAAACTGCTCTTTCTCCTCCTGCAACCTCTCTTTTTTTTAAATTGAACTTTATGCTTTCCATGTTTTTCCTTCCAATGCTGTTCTTCTTCATTAAACATTCTTACATTTCAGCAAAGGGCCTTCTTTTCAGGATTCATCACATTTAGTAAAATGTTACTTTCACTGTTTTTGAGACTGTGAGTAAATAAGAGACTGACATTTTTAAGATTAAGAAAAGTATGGAAGTAATACTTTTGGGAAAAAAAGCTGCAAGAAATTATAAATACAACTAAGTGGAAAGCATTGCTAATAATCCCAGTTTTTGAATTCTGAAGTAAAAGGAAATACCATTAGGCGAGAGAGATACCTACAGTGAGAGCTGTCAATTATGCCAATGTCTTGTCAGTTCAACTCTCATAAACATTCAGGAAATGCCACAAGGGAGGTTTATTTTTATGCCTCCAGAGAACAGCAAGAGTAAAAATCTGTAAGTGTTTCCTGTTATTTCCTCACATAAATGTATAATAAATTGTTAATGTTTTATATATAAAACTTCTTACTTATTTAAACAAATCTTGACCATCTAATCAGAGAGTCATAGTTCATTCCTACAGAAAGAGAAACCCAGGAGGAAGAATACAGTTACAGTTGTTACACACACTTATTTTCTGCTCCTTTTTCCTGCTGTTAGGCTCACCCTTCTCCTTCTCATTTGAGTTCCAGCCTCAGTGGTTTCATTCTGATTTGTCATGGGCAAGGCTGTGGTGAGTCAGCATTATGTGGTGCCCTTTACTGGAGACAGTTGATGTTCATGTCTTCTTCTTTGACTGCTCAGGATCTGTTAGGGGTCATTTTTGTTTGTTGACACACTTTCTTTGCTTGCTCCTCATTGTTTTGCAGCTTCACAATATACCTGAATTTACTATATATGATACTTTATGTGATGTACATATGATTTCTTCTCTCTGTAAGCCCTAACACGTTTTGTCAGCTTCTAGATCTGCACTCTTTAACTTCTTTAAGTATTGGTGAGTTGTTTACAGCCATGTGGTCTCCAGTTCCAAGCCTGTTGCTGTTAAAGCAAAATCAAGTTAGGCAAAGCACAGGAAGGACAGGAAGAGCTCAAACAAAGCCAGCCCAACAATATGTAACCCTCAGGACTTCCAAACTTATAGAACCTGTGGTCTTTCAAAAAAAAGGCCTGTTAGCTATGGCAATGTCACAGTGCTAGGCTACAAAGCAACATTAGGTTGCTGAGATTGACGGTACTGGATGGTACTGGTAAGCTAATTCAACCTGACCAAAGGGAGAGCCGATCTACACAGGAGTAATGCTGCCCTGAAGAGCTGAGATTAACCAGCGGCCCTTAACTTTGGCAGGTGAAACACCTGTGATTTCTGATAGGTTTCTGTGCTGTGTTGCAGTGCATTGCAGCTGGGTTCATGGTGTCCAGGGAGGGTGCAGCTGCCGGCGCCGGGCATGGGAACAAACGAGACGGGTCCTCGTTCCAGAAAGCTCCAGGATCCATTTATTACCCCCTGGGAGGAGGGGCAGGATGGAGACTAAAGATCGGGCAAAGGCAGGGCCATGGTGTTTTTATAGGGTATCGCAGGGATGGAGTTAGGGTTCGGGTCAAGAGAGAAGATACTAGCAACACAAGAAGGGTAAGATCAAATTCCTGTCTCTTAGGAACAGGGGCATTCCACAGTGTTGTAAGTTTATAATGTCTTCAAAAAGTAAAAAGAGTTACACCACATTCTAGAGTAAGAATTGCCATTATGAGTCAGGCCTGTCATCCATGCATTTTCTTTAAGCCAGCACCAGATTCTTCTGAGAGCAGTGCAAGAAACCCCAAGGTGGGCAATTACAGAATAACTAGTCCACATGGAAGGCTTCTTCCTAATGCTCAGCAGTTAAAGATTTGCTTGTTTACTGTTGCGTGAAGGCTTATACTCTTTTATAGTTGGTTTGTTTTTTCTTTCCTGCCTAATATAATGTTGAAAGTTTTCATATAGACGTGAAGTCCACCTTAGAGTCCTAAGCTGTTGGCATCGGTGATTTCTGGTGGTACTTAGTACCATAGCTTAACTGTACAGTGTGATAAAAATTACAATATTTTATTGTTTGTTTTATTTGGCACTTGCTGCATTTCAGTTCTACTGAATGTACCATTGCTTTTCTTTAATTAGAAAAGTAATTCTTTATGTTCCTCAGTCACCCATGGAAATTTTGAAAAAAAAAAAAGGAACATTTAGGTTCTGTATTTATTAATCAGATTTTCCTCCAGTGGGAAATCTCTGATTTCTCAGTACTTCAGAAATACCTTCTAGTTACTAAGGTGTGTGAAGATAAAGCAGCACTGATTTTAAAAAGATCTTGATGGAGACGTAAGGATTCCCATTTACTCAGTTGTTTTCATTGACTTTAGTATTCTCTGTCTGGTGTATCAGGCCCTATTGGCCAGTTGAGAAGAAGTAATGCTTTTCTCTAGGGTCAGGTCTCCAAATATGCTGGGAGTTTGGGAGCTCCTTATCTCTCTCTGCTAGAGAGTTCATGTGAATACTGATGCACTCTAGGTTTTCTTCTCTCCTATCATATTAAAGCATAATGAACTGGCAACAGCCAGCCTCTCTGTCTACACAGGCATGTTGTTAAAATTCACTTAAAGAAACTGGGACAATATTGAGCATGGCAGTTCTTCATTGACCTGTAATTTAGATTCTCAACTGATTTTTCTGTTCTGTATAGTCGGAATTAGTGTTCCTACTCTGTTTTGGATCATTGCTTTGCTTAAGGGTTTATTTTGAAAATTATTTTAAAGCTTATTTTGAAAGGTTTTTTGGTTTCTTTGAATAATAAGCTATTTTTTTATTTTAGTCTAGCTGCTTGAGAACAATTTCCTTTTCCTTAAGCAATGCATTCTTTGCTAATTTACACAATTTGGACTGTGGTGAAGGTTACTGGTGGTTACACTCTCTTTAATGTCTTTAGAAAGCATTGTTATCCAGTCTTGTTTAAAGTGTATCCATACACAGAATTTGCTCTGTAAAGTGTTATTTCAAATCTGTATACTTGAAAATTAACTTGAATTCCCTGTTATTTGGATTCTACTGCTTCCAGTTGTCTTGAAAATTGTCCTAAATAATTGCATTCAACCTGAAGAGCAGAAGGCTCTAAGGGGGACTTTATTGTGGCTTTTCAAAACATAAAATGAGTTATAAGGAAGACAGACACTTTTTCTCAAGCCTTGTAGTAAGAGGACAAAAGGCAACAATTTAAAACTGATAGAGATAGATTTACATTGGACACAAGGAAGAATTTTTTTTCATGAGGGTGATGAGACACGGAACAGGTTACACAGAGAAGTACTGTCAGTCCCAGATGGCCTCCAGAGACTTCCTCCAAACTGAATTGGAGGACATGAGACAGTATTCAGTAATTATTGGTCATTAGCCTACCTTCAGCAATAAAATGTATGAAGTGAAATGGAAATAACAAAAAAATTTGTATTCTCAGCAAATCCCATGTTATTTTCTAGACCAGGACATTGTATTTTCCACAAATCACTAGAAACTAGTAACCTGAAAGCTATTTGTGACAGAATAAAACTACACAGTGTCATGTAGAGATGGAAAGAAAGTGGAATGCTGCTGCTGCACTTGTCATGGCCAAGAGGAGAAAATGGATCATGTATAACTTCTCTGTTCTTTGTAGAATGCAGCCTTTTCCCCACTGAATGAATTTTGAAATTTAAAAACTGTTTGCAAGCTGTTTAATTTTCTGAACATAGGGGGTTAGATAAATAGCTTCAAATAGTTCAGCAAACCAAATTATTTTCATTATTTCTTGGTATCATCAAACTGTGGAGAGTTGAAAAAGCTGAGGAATAATTGTTTTAATGGTTACTGAGTAGACTGTATGAGTGAAAGTACTTAGGATGGTTATTTAGATGAGATTTCAAGCCTTATTTTGTAAAGTTGGGTTATATTAATTTGTTAGGAATTAACTCCCATATTGGTCTTGGCTTGCAATTTTATTATAGATAAGATTGTGAAAAACATCCATTCTGCTTAGTGCTTTACTGTAAATATACTGATGTTGAGCTAAGGGATACTAATAGATCAGAGAGTTTTGGGTGCTTTACTGCCTCAAAATACACCTGGTCCTAACCCAGATTTTCACCTGTGTCTATCAGTTGGCCCATGTTTATCCCAAAGGGATAGATTTCCTGTCAGATCCATCAATTAGATATTGTATCATAACCACATAAATCACCTGGGTAAATCAGATCAAGCCAGAATCAAATTCATTGTACCCATTAAAGACAGATATTATCTCATAAAATACATAATATGTCAAAGCTGACATAATCTTCACTGAGAAAAGAGAACAGCCCATCTATTTACTAAATAGAATAAATCAAAAGAGAGAAAAGAGAATTAAACTGGCATCTCTGCTATCTTTAGCAGAGGAAAAAAGACTTGAATGTTCTACAGTAAGTACAGAAGAGCTCCCCTGCAGTGCCCTGGTGATCCCTTGCTCCCATACAAACCTTTTCTGACAGCTGACAGCATCAGCAGTCTCTGCATCCTCCAGTTGTGGCTCTCAAGCTGCGAGTTTGGCTCCAGCTGTGAGCATTTCCCAGGCACAGCCTAATTGCCTAACCAACCTGCTATGGGCAGGATTAAGTACACAACGTTACAGAGTAGTAGTATATGCACCTACACTTACACCTGCCCAGTAATCGCTGCATTCTGGAGACAAACTCTCCACTGGACATGCTTAAACACTCTTGGCTCTCAGCATGTTTGGGACAAGGATTCAGCAATCCTGTGAGAGCACCCCTGCCCTTGTCTGGGTGATGCAGAGAATTTGGCAAGTATCAGGGCCATATCTCCTGTTGCACTTTCTATAAGCAAGTCTTGTCCCCAGCCTGCAGCCCTGTCCTGCTGGCCAGCAGCTCACCCTGCAGGGATTGCTCCAGCCACAAGTTCCCCACGTGCCTGGCACAGAGCAGGGGCATGTCAGTGATGGGGGCTGGCTTGGCAAGTGGCTCTGGGAGTTCCCCAGCCCAGCACAGCTTTTGCTTCTCTCCTGCACAGGGCTGCAGATGGTTCCATGCCCCTGCTTCTTTGACCCTGGGGTCTTCTGTCTGCAGCACACAAGCACAACTTGCTTACACCCACCACCTCCAAACTCAGCCACCGCATTCCATCCCTGCTGAGTGCTGTCTGGTGGGCTGCAGACCTTCTGAGCTGGGCAGTGCCTGGGACCCCAAAGGTCCATCTCTAATGCTTCAGCTTTCAGAGAGCTGGCCTCAGCCTCGCAGTGTGGCCACTCTGTGTTCCTGGGCACCACAACATGGAGAGACAGTTGCTTTCCCTTTCTTTTTGCCATTTTTATTTCTGCTTTTCTGCAACTGGCTGGTGTCAGGTCCTAGAAAATAATCTAAGCATATCTAAGTTTTAGTGTCAAAGCTGCCCCTTGAAAAAGCTTTCTGGGCTTCTTATCAGGCATATAAAATCAACTGAGATTAACAAAGCCCAGATTTTAACTGCTGCTTTCACTATCAAAAGTATGTTAGTAAATACTAATGAACAGCTTCAAATCTTCAGCTAAGCACTTATATATTTCTAATATATATAAGTGATGGTTTGATATATAGATTCATGTAGATTTCCTTCTACAATGCATTTCAAAACATGTAGTAAGACTTGATGAAACTACTAGATACTTTACATTTAATAACATGTTACTTTTCTTTCAGCCATGGCTGCTCATTAGTTCCTTCTGATTTCACTGGAATATTATAGTTTTCAAATTTGCGTGTTCATAGATCTACACAGGTTCTGCATCCAACAAATATCTTCAGGGTACTTGTTTCAGCTGCCAGTGGCATACAACACATCACTTAAATCAACTAGAGTGGTGTTTCTTTCCTTTCTAAGAAAAAAGGCCTTATTGAAAAGTTGAACCTTCTTAACAAGGAAAAGGAAGAGGATTAAAATGAGTTACAGATATAATGAATTCCCATGTTTCTAAGTGGGTAGTTCCTTCCCTCTTCTGCAAACAGACATTCACCAAAGAATCGTATTAATAAAATTTTTTCTGCCCTCACATTTTTGAGCATAAGAAAATATAGCTGTGGTCTGACATGTTACAGGTAGAACCCCACACAGACTGGTTTTGTTCCCCCTCTGTGATTCTGAGCAGAGATATTTTGGAGTACATACAAATCACAGAGCTGATATTGTGGCAAAAAGTAATCATACAATGGCTGTCAGGGTACAGGAAACACATACTGCAGAGACTATAGGTGAAGTGTTGGAAATTTTTGGGTATCTGCATGGAAAACACAGGGGATAAAATGACATGCATGAAGGTATCCATAAAGGACAGTGGAGAAAAAAAATTGTAGAAGGATTTAGGAGAAGGATAAATTTAATTTGTAAAAGTTATTGTGGGTACTGAACCGCTCATGTGGAGTTCTGCATTAAAGGATAAAAGGATACTGGATCTTTGCCAGCCTGTTCTGTATGGATGCTGCTTTGGGAGGAGGCTGAAGTAGTACCTTGCCTGATCACACACTAGTGGAAGACAACATACATTGATTAATAAAATGTCCAGTTCATGTGTCCCGAGTGGGAAGACAGTGATGAATTATTCTTTCCTGTTTAATGATATTTTTGGTTTATGAACCTAAAGACTCTTTAAAGACTGATCTGGGAGCCAGTGCTGCTTATGCGATAGAAGCCTGCAGGATTTTGTGTAGGAAGGCGCTTCTGGTAAAGTTAGGAAGCACAAAATGCTATCCTTCTGCTGTCCTAGTAAGGCCAACATAAGTGGATGTCAAATAGCTCAGATGATTACTTATCCTGGGGAGCCATTATAGGCAGTAGCCAGGATTAGGCTTTCAGCTGAGACATTGCTCCTGAGAATCAGAAAATGAGGGATTATTTAGGTGAAAAGATAATGGCTGAAAAGGCATTATGAAACCTCAGAGTGGGAGGAAAAAGGCCAAGGCTGGAGAGACAGGACTGAAAAGATTAAAGGAGAATTGTTAGGATAAAAATGACATAGTAAAAAATATATACCTGTGTTACTAAAAACATACAGGACTATTAAAATGCAAGGTCTCTCAGAAATCTAATTTATCCTTTCACTCTCTGGTTTTCAGATAACAGTGTTCTCCTCAATTTCATTTTGAGAACAGGAGACTGTGTAAATAGGTTTTTAATAACTGTTTAAATTTGAACTTTCTAAATTTAAAAGAAAAAAATTTCTTCTATGATGCTTTAAAGCACTTAATGATTGAGCTTCAAGTGAGCATTGGAACCTATAGTGAGCATGCCTCCAAATATAGGTCTTGTTATAAACTTAGTGTACAAGCTGATTTAAACAGCCATCATTTCAGGTTTCTGCCCCATGAAAGTTATTTCTGGAACAGAGGAGAGGAGAGGAGAGGAGAGGAGAGGAGAGGAGAGGAGAGGAGAGGAGAGGAGAGGAGAGGAGAGGAGAGGAGAGGAGAGGAGAGGAGAGGAGAGGAGAGGAGAGGAGAGGAGAGGAGAGGAGAGGAGAGGAGAGGAGAGGAGAGGAGAGGAGAGGAGAGGAGAGGAGAGGAGAGGAGAGGAGAGGAGAGGAGAGGAGAGGAGAGGAGGGGAGAGGAGGGGAGGGGAGGGGAGGGGAGCCCAAGTAAAATAAGCTTCCTTACAGAATGTGTGAAAAATAATTATTTACTGTATCTAGCATTGATAAAAGAGTAAAGGAAACAAATCTTAAGCAGTGAATAGAATATTCACCTTATCAAAATGTATGCTAGTGATGTTTTCCCAGGAATTTTGACCATACAAAGGAGAAATATCCTTAATGCATAAGGTTTTTGATGTCTGTTGGTTACATCACACTCCCAAATTCATGTTAGCATTATAATGTCTAGGTTCTGATGTACTCAGGGCAGACCCAGTTCCAGTTCTCTGGGAATTGTGGTTCTGCATCCCCTCTACCCAGTGTTTCTGAAGTGACCTCTATTATTTAGTAGCAGAATAGGAAATACCTTCCATAAGTCACACTATGCAGCCACTTTGTGCTGCACTCAGGAAAGGGCATCTCCTCTGCCTTCATTCTCATCTGCTTTGCACTAGTGGCTGAGACCTGCACTAGCTCAGACTGATTAGTGCTCATTTTGGGTGAATACTTTACAAGGTCATCCAGATCCTGCAGGAGTGGGTAAAGAATGAAGAAAAGAAATACACGTTCATGATGAACACTGAAGAGGCTGTATTTTCCATGGAGAGTGCCTCTGCATTACAAAGAATTCATACAGATGGTCATGAATGTTTGTTCTTCCAGAATGAGTTTTCATGAATATTCCATATGGCCACATTGCACAATTACTGTTTACTTGTGTTTATGCTCACTCCTGAGAATCAGCACCGAATTACAGTGACATCCAGGAGTGAATTACAAGAGAGGCCAACATTTAGGAAATAAAAACCATTCATTGTCCTGTGTAATACTTATCGAGTATCAGCATGAAGATTCATGGAAAAAATCTCTTTAGCCTTGGATATGGTTTGTGGAGGACAATGCAACAGATTCCACAACAAAATAGGATTTTGTGAGCCATGAGGAATCTTTATAAGCCATAAAGGAGACAGCAAAGAGGCAATTTCATTGAAGTATGTAGACTTAATAGTATCTGTAATGTCAGTGTGAATTATTAGAGCAATTCTGGCCCTGATGGCAATGTGGAAGTTAGAGGGGGGAGCATGAAAATAGGAGTGTTATAAGAATTAAAAAATAAAGAGTTGGAAGGCTTATCACTTGGAGTGTAACGGTTGAAATGCTACTCTGTGGAAATGTTCCTCCAGTTCAAAAGTGTCTGTTGGTATCCTTCAAAAAACATAGTTAGACAATTAAAAGCAGAAAAGAAACAGCGCTGTGGTGTCAGACAAGCTGCTTGCAGAACAGATTTCTTCCAAAGATGCTTGGGGTTTAGTAGCTCAAGAAAAGTCCTGTCAAAGTTTCCTCCATTGGGAGTCCTGGAAATGAGAACTGTATTTGGTTTTTACCAACAGGTCAGTATATCAAGGTCAATATATCTGATTTTGAGGTCAAAATGCTGCTAATTGTCTAATATTATATCTATTCCCAGTATTGCCATTTGTTTCTCTGGGACCCTGAGTAGGTCACTTTACTTTGCCTCTTTTCCCTTATTTCTAGATATAAAGATAAATGAAGAACTCATTTTGACCTCAAAACTGTATCCAAAGAAAGATATGAACCATGTTTTGTTTAATCAAGAAAAAGGGATGTCCAAGTGATTCCTCAAGCTTTATTTAAAGTATTAGAATGAGCAGGGAATTTTCAGGTTGGTCAAGGTGATGAGAAGACAACCACATTGTGCAGTCTAGTTAGAAAGCAGTAATTGGCAGAAACATTTTCCTTGGGATTGGAGAGCTTGGGACACAAAAGGGTTGTGTTCTCTTTCAAAGTTTGTATGGCAAGCCAGGAAAAAAACACTGTGAAAACTTTCTATGACTTATGTGGGTTATTGATTTTGTTCTTTTTTTCCCTTCACAAGTCAGTAAAACCCTTCTGCTGCATCTCTGATCTGGCTTCCCCCTGCACGCCCAAAGTCTGGCACAATGGTAATGGCAGATATTGTGGAATGTAAGGCTTTCCATGGAAGGTGTTTCTGCAATGCCTCTGTGAGCTGACATTGCAGGAGGCAGCCTCCTGATACAAATATGCATTTCTAGAATGAAAATAATTATACATTTGAAGATGTCACAGTAAACTTTGATCTCATAATGAGAGGAATTTAGCTTGCAGAAAATCTGAATTGATTAATTTTTACTGTATTGGGATGAAAGCCACTGTAATATTAAGGGTTTATGGTCTATACTGAATTAGTAACTAGGGTCCTGTCCAGCAGAAAACAGTAGTATGCCTACACTTTGGGCACTTCAGTGGAAAGAATTTATTAGGAAAATAAAGTTAGAGACCAAGAACAAAAGGATGTTTCATAGGAAAATAGTGTACAGAGAATCATGGCTTCCAAGCTGTTTTTAAAGAAAGAGGTGTTACATGCAGACAGTTGGGGCCTGGTCTTGCTGCTAAATAATTTATTGTAGAACTTTTCTATTTTGTAACAGAACAATGGAGCGAAAATTAAGAAAAGAGAAGTGGAGGATTATACAGACTATGTGAACACATTATTGATTACTAGAAATTTTCAACATAATTTCTAATGTGAAAGTGACTCCACACCTAAAGCACATCTTTTCATAAAAATATTAACTTGAAAGAGTTGCTGCTGGTTTTGGTTTTTTGTTGCTTCCTTCTCATAACCCAAGGGAAATAAATTAAGGTACTCATACTTTTTCTGGCAAAGCTTCTTGGCTTTATTTTTCAGTTTGATTCTTAGCTTTGGAAGAAAAAATGTTTTGAAAACAATAATCTTTTTCTAATATAAAAAATCCCTGCTAGTTAAAAATAGATTTCCCTAAAGGAAAAAGCCAAAACAACTCCAAACCATTTTTCAAAGGTCTTTGATAATTTCTCAGACTATGCTTTTGGAGAACATAAAAAGTAATACAAACTTAGGAAGTAATAATCCAAGTTGTCTTAGGTGAATGTAGGTTGACTGATATGAATTCTTGGGAGATTGTTTTTACTACTTTCCACAGCAGTCTTCAGAAAATGAAGTTTCATTTTGCTATCAGCTTGTATACCAAAAAAAAAACTTGTTAATTATCTGAAGGTTTAACACTGCTAAGGAAAATGTTGACTTTCTTTTACGCTTCAGCTTTTTCAATGCCATTTGATAGTTGGCTAACAGAACATGCTCTCAAGTGTATATGCTGCTTGGTAGGTCGTATATGCCTGTGGAATGTAGTTTCTAGTGTCAGAGAAAATAATACCTTGACGCTGATAGGAATGATTTCATTTTTAACTTTCAAGTAAAGACGTAAAACTTCATGGTTAGGAATCTTTTTTTTTTTTTTTTTTTTTTTTTTTTTTTTTTTTTTTTTGTGGCTGTTTCATTTACTTAATGCTGTAATTTTTAGTAGGGCTGCAGGAAATTCAGTAGCTGTGTGTTTCTGCCATATTGCAGTGTTTGATTTAAATTTTGTTTAAGCTGTCCATATTGCACACTGCACTACAGTACAGAGATACCCAATTTTGTCTTTAATGAGCTACCCTAGATATTGGAACCAAACTGTGCAGTGCATCAGAACTCAGTAAATTAACCAATGCATAACTCTGTCTCATGTGGTTAGACTGCAGTCTAACTGCAAATGCAGGAAAAAGAATTACAATTGAAAGTAATATATCACAGAAAGCAAAATCTCTATGGAATGAACAATGCAGCTCTGAAGTCTGTGAGTGTTGGTGGACATGAAGCAAAGCGGTATTAATGGCAACACTGTGCGCCAGGATGATCCTGGCAGCGTTGCTGTTAATAGTTTAGAATTTAGAAGTAAAGGAAAATTACTTGTGATTGCAGTTACAACAGAGATACTGTTGCACAAGGATACTGTGAAACATGCAAGCTTTGGAGGAGGTTTCAAAGTCAAGATGTGCTGGTTGCACTGGTACCATACTGGGAGATCTGGACTGATGGATGCATGATGATGGCAATGTCATGGAGGATGTTAGCAATGACAGGCATTGCAACAACGCTGGCTGTGGCACTGGTGTGTTCTGGATACCATGCTCAGAGATGCCACGACTATTTTTCCATGCACTTTTGCTGCACTGTCCTCCACCTGTCCCCTGCATCACTAGAAGAGATTATACATTTCTCATTAATCACTCCTGATGTGCACTTGGCTTCTTATCTCTGAGAATAGGTTTCTTAGAGGATGCATCATCTCCTGGCTGCAGGAGATTTCAAAGTAGATTCACCAAATATCTTTCATATAAGAGAGAAATTTGACAGGCTAAACTGTAGCCACTTGAGGCTTGTCATCTCTATAGTAGGGAAATATTTAAAACATTTTGATCATCACTGTCACCCTTCTTTTATCAGCTCCTGATTTTTTATCACCATACTTCTGCTACAGGAGTATTCCATTGAAAGAAAGGATCTTCTCGCACAGAAATACTTTTATCTGAAGAATATTGACTAAGGCAAACACCTTCTTGCCTTCTTAATGTAAACATGTAATTGTATTCTAAAATAACAAAATATCCATTCCTAAAATCATGGACAGCCTTGCAGAAGATTCCTTTTATTAGATATCTAATTCAATGTCTTTTGTCAAAAGTTTTCAATGTGTTGTCATGAGCGCTCTGAGTACTGGGTAGAACATTTGCTACAAATTCCCGTCAGGGTGAACAAAGTCACCAGTCCACATGTCAGGGAATTCTTATGCTTCTATTGTATAATCACCTTAACTCCAGCAACTAGCCCACCACTTAGTCTCCGAAGTGCTGGATAACAAACCCTTAACTTTTACAACACACTTCCCCAAGCTCCCAATCCACAAAATTCTCAAGTGTCAGTTAACAAGCCTTTGACATTTACAACACGCTTCAACAAGCTCACAGCTCTAACAACAGCCTTCAGCATGGAGTAAGTAGTAGAATATGATAGCCACATTTTGCCGAGATAAGGCAAGGGAGGGGGAGAAGAAAGGACATCCTTAGATCCTGCATTGGTCCTGCCCCATGGATGGACAGGAGGGTGGGGAAGTTGAGGCAGGCACAATGAGAATGAGTGTAAAGGCAGAAAAGGAAGTTGGCTCGGCTGATCACAACTAAAGGTTCCACTTTTAGCTGTCCAGGAGTCCATATAAACATTTAGATTCTAAGGTTAGAAGGCCATGGGCATTTTTTTTTCTATCCAGATTTTCAGGATACACAGGCTGTAGAATTTTTCCAAAACTGGGAATTAAACCAGATTTTAGAAAAGTATTGAATCCAACTTTAACATTTTGTGCATCTGCAAGCCCATTCGCAGATAAATTACTTCAACTTTTAATTACTCTCATTGCTAAAAAATTGTATCTCATTGCAAGAATTTATCTTACTCCAGTTTCCTGGTACTTTTGACAGAATGCTTAAAAAGAACTACTCTGCCCAACTATTTATTAGTACCTGATGCACAAGTGACAAATTTTAAGCCAAGGCATGAAAACATGCTCAGGCTGTAAGCTGCAGTCAGAAGCCAAAGAGGTAAGCAGATGGATAACTAGGCAAGCATAGCTTGTTGCACGCTTGGGGAAGGGCAGGGAAGCAGCACCCTCTCCAGACAGCCTGTTCTCACCCATATCTCTAAGCTAAACAAACATTAAATTTTCTGGATGATATTAAAGGACTGAGCTTAATGAATGTGGGGACAGCTGTCTTGTCAGAGCTACAAAGCAGGTTTTACGTAAAGGATACCATACAGGACGATAAAATATTCCTTAGGCTGAGCATAACACAGACTTCTCTGGGAACCCTTCTTTTGGCTACTTTTCAGGTCCCATCCTCAGCCTTTTATTGCTTTGGCTCTTGCCTGAGCAGTAGGGATGGAGCAGCTGTAAGTTAACAGCCAGAAGCAATTTTCATTGATCTTTCCTGCTCTTTGCAGTATTCCACTGGAAGCACCCCCAGGGCACATTGCTAATTTTTTGCCCTTTACTTTGGGACCTTAGATTAATGGTGTTATATAATTGTCATTCCTTCGTCATTAATACAATAATGGTGTGATGAATTTTACAATCAGTCTTTAGTTCTAGTCATGGGATAAAAAAAATCCTCCCATTTCAAAATGAAATTGTCTTTTCTTTCCCCAGACCAATCAAACAGGTTTGTTTCTGTGCCTTTGCAGCCTAGTTATGACCCTCTGAGTTAAAATCATTTGGGGAAAAAGAGGGAACAACAGCAACCCAATAACATGGCAAGCATTTTATTCACTGCTCCTTGAACAATAAAAGTCCCATACAGCCCAACCAGCAGGCAATGCCCATTTAGGTCAGATCAGAAAGATCCAGCTGTGATACCTGTGTTGCACTTGTATTACCAGACAGGCTCTCCAGGCACTGCCTTGTTACATCTGCAAACTTAAACTGTTCTCAGGTTAGTATTAAGACTTTGGTATTACTGTCCCACACTGACCAGTGCTTACCCAAATAAGGTTTGGATATAGGACCAGAGCTAAAGCAGCCAGGGAACATTCCCTATCAGCAGCTGGATAATGCAACCTGGTTTTGGAGCACAGGGGAACATAGTCATGTGCAGCTGGACTGAGCCAAGGCACTCTTCTCCAGTTCTGGGCCAGAGTATGGGCCTAGAGTGTTCTTTAAAGACTCTCTAACTTGGCCTTTACGTTGGTGGCTGAGAGGTGGGACTGAATGTCAGTGTTATATTCTTCTGTCCATGCTCATTTGGAAGAGGAGGACAGAGCTATGCAGGGTACAAGGGACTGGACTGACACCTTAGAAACTGTGGAGAAGACATCTCTAAAGAGGCAATTTCCAAACTTGGGCAAAATAAGGCTTCCTGACCTCATCCTAGAACATGTTATGCTGCAGTGTGATGAGACAGCAACAATGCCTTCTGCTTATACACACCATGCTGCCATTAAACTGGGCAGAACATCCAGTTACTGTGAGGTTTGAAAGTAGAGCAATCATAAACATAGATATCAGTAGGTAGTTTCAATGTACACAGCAAGAGATTCCCTACGTATGTTACTGTTGTTGTTGCTTTCTATTTATATGTTTTTTTTATTGTGACGAAGACATTCTAGTGATTTGTGCAAACATTTGTACTGCAGAAAACTCAGGAGAGCTCACTTCCACGTGCACAATAATTTCATCTGTCCTTGGGGCATATAGAGGTGAACCATCTTGTCTTCCTCATACTTGTCATGGGACTAAGGGCAGATGGCAACGTGAAGGTACTTGTCCAAAGTACAGGCAGCTGTCTCAGTCAATACACAGCAAGTAACTGAGTCTTGGGTCTGTTCTAAATAAAAGTTTACACCAAGAGCTTATGACTGAGAATTACCAAGTGGTAAGCTTTAGAGGAAGCCAAGAGAGGGGCCCCAGCAAGTGTATGGTGTGGTTGGTGTCTTTGACCACACTCCAGATGACTCCTGCCAAACAGATCTGGTTTGTAATTTTCCACACCTGCAATGTGCTTGTGGAATGGTAGTGGCCAGTTGGTTTTAATTAAAATAGGAAGTGATGCATAAAAGAAGTTGGTCTCTTGTTTATCATTGTCTTTTCTTTGCTCAGAATTATTGATCTTACACCTAAGCAAGATGTTTCCTGGTTCCCTTATTCAAAGTTACAGTATTACAGGAAATAGATTGACCACTCTACAGAGGTAGCAGGATAATTTGTCAATTAGAAATAACCAGTTCTAGAATGACTTTTATGTCTGTGCTATTTCTGAAACCTCTTTAATGAGATCTGAGTTCATCCATGTATCAGCTGAAGCAACAGATATTAGCTGTCCCATGTGTACATCTTGAAATGAGATGAAATGCAGTTTGTCTCGAAGTGCAAGCAGTGGGGAATCCTGAATTTCACACTCAAAACATTTCTGAAGAGGGTTTATTTTTTTATTGTTCTTAATCTTGTGTTAGAAAATAAATCTGGTACTACACTGCCAGGCTTGGATAGAGAAGCTCTCTGTTTATCTCCTGAATGGGAATTACTTGACAGCTTGACAGTTTCAGCCCGTGCCAGTATGCCTCAGTTTTGATGAGAGGACATCACATCTGGTCCTGAGGAGGATGAAGGACATGTTAAAGGCTGCTCAGTTCCTGGCTTCTGGGTTATTTTATCTAGGTGTGGGAGGTCATGTCCTAGTGAAAGATCACTTAAGATGGCCAAAGAACAGAAACTCCTTACCTACTGTCATCAGTTCTAAATGGGGTTTATTCCTGCAAGTGATTAAACACCTTTACTGTGGCCGGCCATCTTTCTAAATGGAGAAAATCAAGAGCTTTGCTGTCTTGCTCTCCAAAAGCAAGACTGAATGGATATTTACTTAAGTAGAAGCATTAAATGTCCCACTTTTCTCACTTTTTTTTTCCTGATTTAGGGACAGGACTGAGTAAAAAAATACCTTTTCCTTGCATTTTAAAAACCAAAATATATTAAGTATTAAATGCTTATATTTCCTAAAGGTTTATATTTAATTTTTGCATGTTTTCTCTGAGTTACCATTCATTATTAAGTAAGTTTAAATTGTGCAGCAACTAAAATTAAGTAAAATTTAAATCAGGAATATAAGAATTGAAAGGCTTCCTTAGCACATAGGTATTTTCTGGGCTAGTTATTTTCTGGGCTAGGACTTTATTCCTGGTCATTCTGTCTGTAACTAAAAAGATGTTTGCCATCTCTGTCTTGGAGCTGACTTATAATGCTTATAGTTCCCTGAACATCTCACTGTAAGTGAATTTGGCATCATTATCTACATGTTGCAAGAAATCCTAAACTGTAAAATAATGTAAATAGAAGGATTTTCCAAAGCAGCCTTCTGAGTGAATAGCCCAGTGAAAATAAGACATTTTAAGGATTCCAAAATATTTCCAACAAAATATTAGAAAGCCTAAAGGTAAATTATGAGTTCACATGAACTGTCACTGTTGTACTCTCAGCAAAGGGCATTACTATGAAATTAAGAAAAACACAGGAAAGTTTTGAAACCTTCCTCATTACCCCTAAGTAAGGAAAAGCAGCAGAACACTAGGAATGTAATAAGTCTTGTATGACATTTTTAATTTGAATGCTGAACAGTTCTTCATCTCTGTTTACTGGTTCCCTGGTGCCAAGGGGAAGAAAGTCAGCCTGCCAAGTTATGTTTCTTGATCTCTCTAACTCACTGTAAAGTCTCCACCAGGTTATTAATTTTTTTTTCTTAGCCACCTGTGTAATGGACATAGTCATTATCTACTTCTTATTTGATTTTCTGAGATTATGACATTTGTGGTAATGAATCTTCATAAACCATACCAAATTCATTGTGATGAGGTACTGTAAAAAGGGCAGTGTATATTAAAAATCTGATATATTTACCCTTGTATAAGCTGCCTAAAACTGCCTTAAAGACTGCACGATGTTCTCACTCAGTTTAGCTTTTTAGTTTGGAAATGCATAATGTCTGGAGGGGAGTAACTACTGATTTCATTAGCATTACATCTACTAGAAACCTTTGGGAGAGAAGGGGGACTAAAGCCACAGTCTTGCACATTCCTGCCAGGATATCTAGAAGCATAAATGTACTTCTGTAGGCTGCTGTTCAGACAGATAAGGCTTTAAAATATTTAACTTCTAAAACCAAAATTTTGTATCAGTCTCACACACTCACTCTTCTTTCAGTTTCTTTTCCTCCCCCTCTCTGTTTCCTCCTTTATTGTGTGTTGACTTTGTCTTGTTGTTTTTTCCCCTCCAGTAGCATGTGATTTTTTTTTTCCACTTGGGACTTGAAACACTGCTTCAGGGTGACCTTATGGCCTTTCCTGGCAAAGGATCTGCAAGCCTGAGGAGTGTTCTGGGGAGACATTCTTGTCACCAATGAAATTCTGATGAGATTATATAAGATAGTGTGTGAAAACTGCAATAAGGATGTCACAGCCCTGCAGTACAATGGAAACAACGGAAAAGGGAGTCTGATAGATAGAAATACAATTAGACAGAACTGCAGCAGAACCTAAGAAATACTGATGGAGAGGAGCATGCTTAATTGGGGAAGAGAATATGGAATAGCAGGTGCTTTTCCCTAACCTATAACTATAATAAAATGTGTTCCACTCTCCTTTCCAGTTCAGCTCTTATTTAACAAATCAGTAGTAGAATTGTCTTAAAAGGTTCCACAGACATTAGATCCTGGCTACAGTGAAAGATAGGTAGATTACTAAAATATGATCATTCTCCTAATTGTGAAGAATGGCAGTAGTAGAAGGAAATTTCTTCTTTTCTTACCTCTAATCCAAGCAACATTTTTCCTTAGGTAAAATAAGCATGTTTCTTCTTTTACAAGTTGGAGAAACTCCAGTGATTTTATTTCCCCTCCCTCTGACCTGTTTGGTCATGGCTGGACTGGGACTAAGAATTCAGAAACCATGGCCTGTTTTGTATCTTGTGTTGCACTATACTGATTAAGAGTGATGCCCTTTTGTCTTTGCTTGGAATAAGAGATTGGGTACAAAAATTGATGGGTTTAAATAGCCATATAAATATAAATATCAGAATGTGACTCAGCAGCCTATTATTTTATGATACATAAGTTCTCAGAAGGATATCCTAGCAACCTCCTTTACAGTATAAATGTTTTCTTTTATTCACCTTACACACATAATTCTTGCATTTGTTAAAGGGGTGGTTATATTTCCATGGACTCAGTTTACATACACCAACTTGTTGTATACTTCTGCCATTAACAGAGTTTTCCAGCTATCTCAGATTCAAAAAGAAGGAATTTTTGGGTCCTTCATGGTCTTTGTAGATTTATTATAGGGATTTTCATTTAGTAGTGTAAGGTTGATTCTTTTTTTCTGCTTCACATGCATCTGAAATTTTATCTTAAGTTAGAGCATCTATTATGCACAGTATGTTTTTCAGTTTGAGCTTTTCAAGAGCATATACATGAGCTACACTGTTTTTCTGTTCTGTTGTATTCTACAAAGGAACTCCAGTTCCTTATCTGCAAATCATTATCTACACTATCTTTGAGAAAAAGTATAAGGATGCAGAGAAAATTGATTAATTTTGCACATAACATTTAATTTACTGATAGTTGAATCTCTTTTGCAAAAGATGCAAGAACATTACTTAGTTGAATAGAATTTCTGAGCTTCCTTTGGTGTAACACCTTATAATGTTATGCAAAGGGGATGGTAAAAGGAGATGCAACTGTACTTAAAGCTGTAATAAAATTATTTTGTAGTAGTCATTTGTGTCCTCTTTAAAGGGCCGTAAATTCTACTATGATTAATAATTTAGGCTATTGTGTTAATTTTTATGTCCAGGACGCATGATTTACGTAATATTAAAAATTAGTACTGCATGGGAAGTTTGCCTAAAGTCTGAGAATTAGCAGGAAATTGAATTTTTAAACAATGATAAAATATGATCAATTATGAAAAACATCCTTCTTATTCAGGGTCACAAGGAAGACACAGAAAACCACAGCCAGTAGCAGATCTGGGTACTGGTGTTTGAGAACCATTGAGTTTAGAGCTTTTACTCTCATTGATTACCTCACTCACTCGCTCCCACCCCAGTATTACTTTCCCTAATTTAGATTGTTATCCATCAACCATAGAGGAGTTTTCGATGCACTTAGATTAAAACTGTTTCCAGATAGAGTGGAACTGTACTTGTAATTTTTTTTTTTCTTTTGTAAACCCAGGCAGCAAAAGTTCTGCATCTGATCTTTACGAAGTTATCACCATGAAATAAAGACAGTAGTGACAGCAGCAGCCAGACAGTTACATCTTTCCTGGCAATGAAAATACACCTTTGGGAGATTATATATAAGGTCAGATCTTGTTTTAATTATTTCAGATGAGATGACTGAAGTGTAAAGTGAGAGAGGGCTCATCTTGGATGAATAGAAAGATGGGTTGTGAGCATGAAGTAGAATAAGAAAATTATTATTTGGGATGAAAAGTTTAGTGTCAAAGACTAATTTATACCAGCTCTTCATTTGTATAGATACTATTTTAAAAGCAGAAGATGATTTATATAAAGGGAAAGAACTGAAGTGATGAAGAGACTTTTCACAGCACAAAATAAACATTTACAGGCAGTCTTTCTGAGAGAGAGGGGTCAGTGAAATAAGCATGGTAGGCAGTCAAAAAGAAATGACATACTGCCCCAGAAAAGTCTTCTAGGAAAAGAACATACTCAAAATAGCAATGTCTTCACATGACTCTGCTTTGCAGAAACCTTAACTATCAAGTGCCCTGGAGAACAGCCAGTGGGATTACCCTTTTTACAACATTGTTAAATGGTGCAGTACAAAAGCCCTGAGGATGCCCTAAAATGAAGCTATTCCTGCTTTTGAAGCAGCAACTTAAAGCAAAATACACACATAAACACCCCACCCTTTAAATAAATAAGTAGCCTATTTTTTCATCTCTTTACTTTTTTCTTACATAATCAGGGATAGATTTCATTAATATTGAGGGATGCTTCCATGTTTGAGGGATGCAAAACTCTCCTATTTCTAATCTGTTTCCCCTAAAATTTGTTCCTCTTCATTTTTTTCCCCCTCTCTTCTTCTACTGTGATTCTTAACACAGTTATCTCATTCATTCTTTTAATTTCTAATGCCTGTCTTCCATTTATATGTGTAACTTCCTATTCCTTTTTTCTGCAGATGATTTCCTTATTTTTGCTGTCCTTCACAGAACCCTTTTAGATTCCTTCATCTTTCTTTGTCCATCTTGTGGCTTTCCAGTTTTTCATCCTCATTATTTCCTTCTCTCTAGCCTCTGGCTTCCTCATCACATCTTTTGTCAAAAATACTCCATATTTTTGATAGATCACCACTTACTTCTTTCTTAATCCTATCCTGTCATTTTATTGCTGACTGAGATTGGCTTTCAGCTCATTTACCATCATCATGAAGTGATTTGCCCTAGGGCCCGAGCTCACAAAAAATGCCATTCCAGGCAGAAAAAATGGCTGTGTTGAAATGGAAGCAAAACTGCTTCCTTCCTCTATCAGTTTCCTGTGTTGATGTTAGCTGTAAGTATATGTTACTTTATGTTATACCTGCAGAGCCATCACCAGTGAGAGTGAGTAGAACCTTCTGCAGTAAACAGTACTGGAACTACTGGGTCCAGGCTGGTCACACAGACCTAAGAATTAATTCTAGTGTGATAGGATGATACATGTCTTTCTACTGGCCTTTTTTGGCCAGTTATGCCCTTTACTCTTAGTAGTAATGCAGAGAATGAAAAAGGACTTTGATCTGACTCTGATTCACATTAGCTTTGGAAAAGAAGCAGGTTAAGAAAGAAAATCTTCTCAGCTGCACACTGGGTGCATTTGGAGTCAAGGAAGCACAATAAACAGAGATGCCTACAGCAGCATTTTTTATACTGTCACTTTTCAGCACAGAACTGCAATTTAATTACTGCTACACCCTTTTGACCTAGGGTGGCTCTTTCTGCAGTGCTGCTTTTGTGCCAGCTGGAACTGGAAAACACAGGTTGTCCTTTGTGCTATTAGAGAGCAGTTGTGATAGAGGGCCTGGGACCTGCAGAGTGTGTCTGTTTTTGAAAAGGGTACACTGGTAAGATGCTGCTAGAATCATAGGAGCTCAAATTAATTCCTGTGGCTCTTCCACTGAACCCTCCAAACCATGAAGGAATGTACAGGGAGTTCATGATCAAGATGATTAGCAAAATGATAAGGTGAGAAAACCTCGAACAGTTCCTGAGAGGGGCATTGTTTATGCAGGGAGACAGAGCTGCTGTGGGATGCATTTTCTGAATTCACCTAAAAGACGTGAAAATACTTTAGTCTCTGAACCTCAAATAGATCCCTGCAATACCACATGGGTCCCTGCAGTACCACATCCTGCTTGGTGGCCAGCTCTGGTGAAACTACTGTCTATGTCCTTCCTCATAGTCAGTAGTGCAAACAGACATGTGGGTGCTTTTTAATGAGGACTGCAGTTCCAGGCTCCAGACTCTGTTTGAACAGGGCCCTATAGCCAAAACACAGCAGATCTAAATCCTTACAATTCAGCCAGGTTTCTTACAGTTGCCACAGCTCTATAGTTATCTGCACATGCATACAACTGAGCATGGACTCAAAATGTCTAAGGTTTCCAGCACCCTACACCCACCCTGCAGAGATGCCTTTGAAAGTACAGAAGAAAATGAAAGATCAGAGTGAGCAAGAACTCAGCTGTGCTATTGCAGATGTCTGCAGTGGCCAGTGCTGACATCAGACTTTAGCTTATCTCCTCTATACATAATGTGTGAAATTTTCTGAACTTTTAGGTGGACAGAAAATAGCTCCCAGTTACACTATGCTGCAATTCACTTTCCTTCAGAAATGCACAGCACCAGGAAGGATGCATTACCATTGCCCTGAAGTAGCTTCTCCACATATTCTGCTACACCATAAGAAGCAAAAAGGGTTGAGTGAATAGCTCATAGGATTAAATAATTTTGAATTGAGTACCTATCCTGCTTTGGATTAGGTCAAGTTGGATCTGCTGTGGTTTTGAAGGTTACCTTAGGATACCTGATATTCATCTACTTTGCTTGACAAGCATCTTCCTCAGCTGCAAACCTTCAGGTGTGAAATTACCTCCAAAATGGACTTCATAGCTGTCTGTTGCTGGCTTATTTTAGAGTATACAGCAAGTTGCTTCAGGAACAGAAAAATTTTACTCATAATTGTTCGGGCTCTTACACTGTGTGTTTATCTGCTCTTGGCTGTACTATGCATTCATTATTTGTAGTTCATTAGCTGACAGCAAGGGGCTGAAATTTTGGCAAGATTTGCATTTATTATCATATTTAGGTATTCCAGCTTGTTATCTTTGCTTTTAACATCACAAGTTTACTTTCTGATTGTGTTGTGCTTAGAATCAAATGTTTTTATGAATGGGCTAAATAAATTACCTCCCTGACTCTTATTTCATTTTTGTGGGCAGAAATAACCTTGGCTCAGGATGTTCCAAGGATTATTGATTACTGGAGCTGTGCCTCAGGCCATCAGCTCCTTCAAGCCAGTCATTAATACCCTATGTCAACAAATATTGGAAAAGTGGTGAATGTATTTGCTTTATTCTCTTAACACAAAAGTGTAAGGTGAAGGGAACAGTGTCTAACTAAATTAGAGTTTAGAGAGAGAGTTCTAGGTGAAAAGTCACCCTCTGGGCCAGGTGAGGAAAAAAGTGGCTTAGACTTTCACCTGTAAGGTCAAGACACTGTAAAGTGCAGAGTAGCAATCTTTAAAGGCAACATAAAATGTACTCAATTCCTTTTGTATTCCCTGAACATTCCAACATCCCCTACCTCTTTGTCTGAGAGAGTGGCAGCATCTATTGCCCACTACAGGACACAGTTTGAGTCTTTCTCCTGTATTCAGTTACACTCAGGCAAATTTGGCTAAAATTAGTGAATTGGGGAAAATACAGTTTGGCCAGTTGTGCAGACAGCACAAGCATGTGAAGTACACTTTCTTAGAAAGGCAGGCTGAACAAAAAATATGATATTGCACAATTGTCAGAGGCAGCCTTTCATCTATAATCCCATCAAAGCCAGCAATACAAACAATGAAGTTCCTACTTTGTAAATAGCAGAAATCTGCAAATAAACAGCCCTGTGTTGTGAGTGAAGAAAGCAGCTGCGTCTGAAGGCATTTGTGGAGATTCTGCAGAACTTCGGCATGGCTGTGCTGTGGAAGGAAAAGCAGCACTAGATCCATACGTATCTTGCACTGTTGCACACACAGATGGTTATTTCACTGCTGGAATTCTCCAGATGTTAAAGCCTGAGCATCAGTAAAGGCTCCCTGGGTCAGAGGTTACAGCTCCCCACAAGCTGCTGCTGAAGAGATAAGGGTGCGGACTAAGAGGAATGGAAGTGTGGCTGCAAGACCTCTCCAGACTGGTTTCCCTGCAGCAGCTCTTGTCTGGATGGTGTGCTTCTACTGTACAAGTTCTTTGAAAACGAGGATGGCATAAATTATTTAGGCATGGCAGCACTGCCCACAGCCATCCCATGACTTGCATACAAAATCTAAGTTCAGGCTTATTCTTCTGGGTAGAAGTTGTCTTTGAGGTACCCACAACCACCAAGATAACTGACTTGGAAATACAAGTAGGGTTTCAGGCAACCTTTTAAAAATTAATTAATTAGTTAATTAATTTATATTATCATGGTAGTATGTATTATGGGGTCTTCACTACTTCTTAAGAGTAAGATCTGAGTGTTGTGAAATACACAGAGTCCTTGGCCCTCAATTTAGCCTCTAAATCAATTTAGCCGCAATCCAGACTCTGTGGCTATTTTTTGCTCCAGTGTTTTCTCTATCATCTTTTTGCAGGATCTAACACTAACTAGCCATAACTCTATTAAAAGTAAAAACTTTCCTATCAGTTTCTGCTTTTGCACTGTGATCCAATAAATATATGTATTTATTACTATTAATATTATTAATTGTTAATTGTTGATTACTATTAATATCTGCATTAAGGCCTGAAGTGTGCACATGCTTCAGCAAACCCGAGGGTGAAGTCGCAGAATGGGTGCATGTGGCAGATTCCTACTGAATAAACAATAGGTGCACTAAAATGGGTGATCTGGGAGCATCAGTCATTTGTTCTTTGTGACACTGTTTTACCTGATTGGGCACACACAGGGTGTGTGAAACGAACAGACAACCTGCCACAAGCAGCTTTAGGAAAACACATGCCATTCTCTTTGATCATCTGTGATGGCTTTTAACATGTGGAAATGAATTCTTGTTGCAGTAACCTCAGGGCAAGCTAGCAGTTCCAATGCCCTCCTCAGTGCTTTCCAGTTGCAGGCAGCTGTTTGTTCCTGTATCTCATGCCTGGCCATACCCAGGTGTATGAAGCTGGCAAGGCAAAGGAGTTGTCACATCCTCCTTGTACTTGTTTGTGCAATGACCAGCAAGAATTGCAGTCCCTGATGTCTTTTGGGCAAACAGCTGCTACTCAGCTCAGATGTAAATAGAGATGAGAAAGCAAGAGCTGGCTATAGTATCTATATTTTCTACCACAGACAAGTTGAGAAGACAGAAAATGCAAAAAAACCTGTATTGCACAGGCAGCTACAGTGCAAGCAAGATTTAGGCTTTCTGGAAAAGGCAGATTTGCTGTAGGTGAACAATCTATTTAGAATTCTCGCTGCTTCTTTGACTAAACTATTGTTTGTTCATAGACCATGGATGGCAATGATCTTTTGTCCTGTAACCAGAATGTTCTAGCACTGTGTTCAGACAGTGTGTTTCAGATACAGTGAATCTGATTCACCTGTGCCCTCTTGGCTTCCACAACATTTAGACATTTAGGAGAAAACTGTAGCACAGGTTTGTAGCTCAGTGTTTTGATGCACTGCATGTCGGCACAAACACAATTAACTGGTTTAGAGCTTGTCCTTTTCTATGAACTTCCTTCCTTCTCACTAATTAATGGAAATGCAAATGAGTGACTAAATTACAAGTAAGAGAGTCTGTTCTCACTCTGTGCTTCACAAGTATCCCAGGGGTAGTAAAATAAAAAGACCTGAGCAGAGCACATTCATTCCAAAAGCAACTTGAAGGTCTATAGCATAAGTGAAGATAACAGAAGCAGAAGAAGCAGCTGCCTTGAGTCATAAAAAAAAATACAAACAGTATTCTTGCCTCAGGGATATTTTCACAGACTGAGCAAAATCTGAACTATTTGTTTCTGCAGAATTCTATCGTACTCTTATCACAAGTTGAACAGGCACTGTGAATCTCTCTACTCCATCACTATAATGTGTGATCTTTTGGAGGTAGTTGATGGTGATTTACACAAAAAATTGCCTTTCTTCTGGACTGAAATACTCAGTTTTATACACTTGACAGGTGGGGCGGACTTGTGAACCGATACCTACAGGTAACCAACAACCAAACCACAGCTGGAAATCAAAGAGCATATTCATTTCATTACCTCACCAAGAATGCTGGGTGGCAGGGGCACACATGAGGCTCAGTTCATCCTAGTGACCCGCAGAGGGGCTCACTGCCTGCCCCAATACATCAAAGGGCTTCACACATGCGCAGTTTTTCACAAGGCTGTGCTTTAATGATCTCTCTCTCTCTCCCAGTAAGAGGCTCAAGAGTGTCTGTGATAGTTGGTAGTCTCTATACAGGGATTTTACTTCTCAAAGTAGGCAGAGGATGAGCAACACTAGGTATAATAAAGGGAATTTTCCCATACCAACAATCTTAGCATTCCCAGCTTCAAGGTCACTTTGAGCAAAAACTATTCCCTCCTCCCCAAATCCTCCAGTTTTAATCCTTTCCTTCTAACTGTATGCCAAGCCTTTATCTTGTCTTCCATGGACATAACAGCTATTAGATTCTCTGCAGACCAAAATCACATCTGCTTGTGTGTGTAATGATCATATTTGTTAAAATTGGCAGGAAAAATACCTTGCATACACACAAACCCTGCACCTAGAGTAATAAAATGAAATACATTTCAACACCCTTATTTCTGCTTATTTTTGTAAGTTTTGTATGACTACATTCTACTTGCTATCATTAACCAACAGTGGTGGCACAGGGAGAAATGTCCTGAGAGGAAAAGTCTGTTTAAGCATTTGAGATTTGAATCTGTGATGGGGTGTTTATCAAGGACAGATTTGCTCTGCTGGCACTTAACATATTATCAGGAAAGGAAATGGTTGAGCCAGAAATTCTCAATAGTCAAGGTGATGTAGAAGTGCAATGTCAGTCCAAGAGTCAGTAGGCCTCCATGAGGGAAGCAAGACTGCCCAAGAAACCTCATTGCTGGTATACACCTTAAAACTCCATCCTTACACAGAGTGTAGTTACCTTGCATTCCACAAGCACCTTATTTACCCCTGTTTTTTTGGCATCAGTTATACTATTTGCAGCTTTGTAACCTTTCACTCAGGCTGCTGTAGCAGCATTTTTTTTCCAAAAGAGGCTCGGTTTCCCAAGGCCTGTGTGGGAATATTTTTCCTTTATTGCTCTCTTCTCTTACTCACATCCTCCTTTTCTCATGGCCTGGCAACCTGCAAGCCCAGTGGTGTTGTTACAGCAGGTTCTCTCATAGGAAGGAGCTACCACTGGCATGAGAATCGCTCCTGCTTCCCCCTTCTTGCTTTGCAGATTTCAGTTCATATTCAAGAAAACACACATGGTAAAGTAGGTAGTAGTCACTCAATAAATATTATCATAGCAGGAATCTGAGGAAGAAATTGAATACAAGGAGTGGTATTTCAATCTCAGTGAATTTTAAAGGAAATTTGTCTCTACTGATATGCATTTTCTGGTTTGCAGTTGAAGCCATTAGACTCCAATGGGTTTCAAACAGTTTTCATTCAAATTCATAAATTCAGCAAGGGTTATTTATAACTCAGCTTCAGATTTATGCAAAAGCATGGCCCGGGTTCACTAAAAATTTGCAAACAGAAGATAAGGAGTCTCTCTAACCAGTTCAGGTAGCTTTCATCTTAATATAACTTTAGGTCTGAGGAAAAAAGTCAGATATCTTCATGTAATTTGAAGCATATTGAAATAGCAGATGAGATTCATTTCAGTTTATTATCCTTTCTCTACTTGAGAAACTGATCATCTGTGTGTCTTTAATTGTTTATATTGGATCCTTAACCAAACTTACTCCAAAGACAGAACAACTTACCATCTTAAAACATCTGGGGGTGTTTCCCTCCCAGCTTAAAAGCAAAATTTCAAAACCTAACTTAGCTTTTACTGAAAGCAGTGATGAAGATTATGATTAGACAAGGTTTTGAGATTTGTGTCAGGGATATTGGAGTACAGGGAATGTGGGTTTAGGGGAAAAAAAGGTGAAAACTATCATGATTCCAAATTTCCTTTGTGCTACACTGCAGGCACCAAGCAAAGATTTTTCAAACATTAGTTTGGCTTTTCTTTAATGAAGTTAATGAAACTTTACCTATGGAATGGAATAAAACCAACATCCATCCAACTTCTCAGGAAATGAGTCAGGTTTTTGAAGTGAGATAGCACCATTATATAAATAGCCTGACTTTCAGCCATAAAATCCTGCTGTTTAGTTCCTGAATTAAAAATCTGGAACTTCTGCTTGGAGCTAGTGAATTTCTCTGGGAAATACAATCAAGAGAGGTACAGGAAATAGGCACAACCTGAACTGAACCGCATCAGTGCACAGTTGCCATTAAAGCTGTGCACTGACAGAGTGAGACCTTATTTCCAGCCAATCTTTATTCTAGTTTATTGCCAATGCCTGAATTTTAGCCATGAAGTATTTCTCTGTGTGATGAAGAATTTTACAATGAGTTCTAATCTTTGGCCAGATTTCTTATTCATCTGCTCTGGGTCACCTTTTTGTTTTTTATAATGATAAGTAAATCTGAACTCCATAAGTCATCCTCCATAAATAAATTCACCATTCACTGTTTTTTGTCTTCAAATCACTCTTTTTAAGGAAAGTGAGGCATATGAATACTGTTGCATTTCCACAATCCTGACTTTTGTGTCAGTCCTGGGGTTTTCTTAATAGCTCCTTGCCTTATAATAGAATTAATAATTACCTGGAGGAGAAAATTATCTTAAAATATCCACTGAAGAATATTCTGAGTTTAATATGTCACAACTTGTATTGTGTGTCTTGAGGCTTCATGTAGAACTCAGTAAGGCAATACTACACATACTGAAGTAATATAAGCAAAAAGGAGCATGACTCTTTTCACTGGACTCTTGCCACCTCTGAAAAGAGTCCATTTCATTTTTATAATTGTTATCAAGTCCACTAGGTAGCTTTCAGAAAACAGGTAGCATTCCAACGAATTTTCAGGAGTCAGTGTTTTTATATTAACTACTAAATTGAAAAAATACATTAAATACAAATGTTGAATCATCTTTAAGTGTCAAACATATGTCAGTCACTATATTCTCCATTATCCTCTTCAAGGGTCCTTGTGAACATAAAAATTTACTAATTATGTCAGCATCCTCTATGCTCTAAGTGCATAATACTAGAACCCTACTTGTTAAAAAAAAAAATCCAATTAGAGGTTACACTTACATTTTCATCACTTCAAGTACCTGTTTTGATGAGATATTAATACAAGATCATCAGTATTCATCAAAATTGGCATTAGGTGCTAGACTTTTCCATTCCAAATATATTGGCAAAAATCCAGAAATAAATGGACTCTTTATTTCAAGATCTTTTTTTCTCTTCTAGCAACAGAAAGTGAATCCTGCTCTTAAGAAAGGAAAGGGAGCTGGAAAACATTCCTCCAACTGTGTTTTCATGTGCTGACCATAGTCATGAAATCTGTCCAGAAAAGCTCTGAAGTCCAAGACACTTGTAGAGGATGCAGGGCAATTTTGTAGCTATACTGACTGCCATACAGAAAACCTGATAATAAATATTTTGACAGAAAAATATTTTGTAGAAGCAAAATTCACCCTTGAAATTATTATATTAAAATTATAAAAATACTAAATTATCCAGATAAAATGTTCTATTTTTTTTTTCAAACTAGAACCATGTTGTGTAATTTTGCCCAAAAAGTCCTGGCTATCAGATTTTGGTGTTGGTATGTTAAGGGTTATTTTCTCCCCTTGTTGTATAATTTCATATTTTTCCAATATGAAGGAATGGTCTGCCTGTACTTCAGATTTTTGGCACAAGATATGTTTCTAGCCAGACTATAGTACTGAGTATTATTCAATATTTGTGTATGGAACAGCATGTTTTAAAGTTTGGAAACATGAAAGAAAGTTGATTATATCCCCTTAGTATGTTTTTGTTTGAGTCAGCTCTCACTGAACTGTGACCATGCTTTGGAAGCAGTGTTTTCCCATGGATTGTTTCTTCTGGAAACATGACAGGCAGAGAAAAAGTTTGGGGATAGTCTACAGGCCCCATATTTTATGAAATAATGACAGAAATATAATCATAACCATAACCTAAATTCAGGAGGATTATACCTAAAGTCCTCTAGGACTTAGTAGCCAAAGGAACTTCTTTTTTTGGGGATTATCCTGGAGTAAAACATAATCCAGCACCCTCATAAAGAGACACTGGCCTCTGTCTTAGTGGCCTCCTCCCGGCCCTTACCCTGAGGTTCTCAAATTTTCTACTTAGCTGAAGTATTGATAGACAAGATCTGTGAAAAGTTTTTCCCTCTTCATGTGAAATAGAAATCTTGAGTTTTCACACTGTACATTCACACAAAAAAAATTAATTTGATTTAAACATAACTTGAATTAATCATAAGCAGAAATGTCATTTTCCAAGACGGCCTAGAATGGATTGATTAGACCAGTCTCTAGTGATGTGAGAATTTTGAATTACGTAAGAAATAGTTCTGAGAATTGTGCTAGATCTCTCTGTCTCTCAGACTCCAAATTCCAAACTGGAGTTGAAAGGCTTTTATTGAAGGTGTCGTTAAAACTCGTGCAGCTTTGAAAAGTTTGTTTTAATTCATTAACATTTTCAGACAAGGGTTTTTCAGTAAAGACAACTTTCATACTTTCTATTATATTCTTTCCTGGCAGCTACAAAAGATCTACATTTTCATTTCTGATTAACTTTAAAGATGACTGAAAGTTAGAATAAAATGTCATTATCTGATATGTCCATAGTGGTGGAAGAACAAGAGAAAGGTTAAAAATGGAACAATGTGAAGCAAATAATTGATTAAATATACTCTGGCCAACAATTTCTGTGTTTCCAGTCACAACTGTATACTGGTTCCCATATAAATCAGAAACAGTTCCCTGGAAGGGCACTGCTGTAGATTATGTATTTGGAGAAGGGTTTGACAATTTGAAAATCTCTCTTTCCTCAATTAATTCCTTCTCAATTTCTATGGTTTAAAGGCTCTCTCCAAGCAAGTCTTCTTCCTGCCCATACCTTGCCAAGGATTTTCACACCATCCTGCTTGTCAGTGCTGCCATCAGTTACCTGATGAGTGTTCTCACTGCTGATTTTGTGTAGTCACATCAGATTGAGCCACAGTTCAATCTTCAGTTCCTGGCTCTAGCAGTGGCCAATTCCTGGTGTTTCAGTCAGTCAGTTCCCACTGGAAATATTCTTGCTTAATTTGCAGTGTTGTGCATGGAAGAAAGACTGCTTGGGATGAATTTGGATCTCTTCAGCTTCTGTGGTAATCAGTTTATTATCAGTACATTGAACAGCAAATAAACTTTGCATGTTCGTAGTGTGTCACTCTAGTCCATTCTCTGCCACAGATTTAATTCTTCTTCCATAATATTTAAATATATATGTAATATAATAAATTAGATAGAAAACACTTTCTAGGATTTCACAGGATTTAACAAGTGCCCTCCCTTCCCTGCCTCACCTGCACTGAGTTTTTCTTTATAGTTCTTCTGAGCTGCCAGTGCTCTCTGAGACTTTCACATCTGTTTTGTGGAACACGAATTCTGGGTTCATTTCTATTTAAGAAATAGAAATGTAACATTGCCTCAATCAGGTATTTAAATACATTATCCTAAGTAGAAGACAGTGCTACAGGCTGAAATTATGCTGCCTTATAATTTGCTGCTGTTAGTTTTAAGTAGACTCCATTTTACTTTTTATGAAAGAATCTTTATGGGACAAGAAGCCAAATGAAGTAATATTGTGTAAACCAGTTATTCATTCAGACATGCTAACTAACAAGCCTGGAACTTTTCCAGAGCATAAAATATGACATACCCCTAGGAAAAGGTCATATAAAATAAATAGTTTAGGCAGACAGGGGAAAAAGGCATCCAAAAAACAAATCCCAAATTCCAGAAAATTCAAAACAAAATATTTGAATGCTTCCAAAACTGTTTTTTAATTTTTTTCATTTTTTCATTTTGATTAAGAGAGAAACAAAGGCTATTTGGTAGCTATATGCTAGTTGAAATCGTTGCTTTTAAGTTCTTGTTTGCTCTATTCACCCACTACAGCAGGAAAGAATAAATCAACCAGAAAACTTGCATAAATCACAATGATGCCTTAGTTCACCTTAAGACACAGAAAATCTGAGTTCAAATGTCCTCTTTCTGATTTATAGTAGGAATGACAGCTATATCCATGAGATACTCTGATTTTCATCTTGTTCAATCTTTGTGATGAATTATGGCTTTTTTAATAAATTGGAGGAAATTGAAAACTGTTTGTCTTTTAGTAACATACTTTAAATTTGTTTCACTGTCATATGGTGCTGCCCATCTCCAGATCTCCTACTGGCATAATTCCATTCCATTGTGGAAATTGACTGATTCAGAGTTTACTGTTTAATTAGGGTTTATTCCAACTCTGTGAACATTTAAAGTAAAACCAAACTTAAATTTTACTTCTGTAGGTGCTTCCTCATCAGCCTCAGGTCTTGCCTTCTCTTAAATGAAATAAAAAAAAAAATTAGACCAGATTGTCTTCCACTTTTCTGCTGCTGCATTCAGAAACTGCAGGTTCAAAGGACTCTGGATGAATATTGACAGGGCTGTCTAAACACACTTGATGCTGTATCAAAAATTCTGGTTCTAATTTTTTTTTCAGTTGGAGAGGAAAAGTGAGAATAGGCAGGGGACAGACGCACGCACAACCACCACTACATCCCCACCCACATATACAAAGTAATACAGACATCAGTTAATACACTCATTTTTAATCAGCCAGCCTGAGCCTGTGTAACCTGCCAGCAACCCATGGCACTGCAAGCTTGCCCTACAGCCATATCTCTTTCCAGTCACCCCAGCTGATTCCCCATTCAGACATATCTAGCCCTACTTCCAGCCCTGTGGGGCTGCCAAGGCTGAATAGCTAGCAGCAAATCCTGGAAGATGCAAAATAAATAATAATATAATATAATTGTATCATAATACAATCCATATAATATGTGTGCACAGCAGCCTAAGGTTTGGCATGGAACGCGTGTGGTGAGAAAGGGGAAAGATAGCCAAAATGACCATTTCCCAATACTTCACATAAACCTTTGCAAAGAACCTGCTTCTGCTCTTTCCTCTTATTTCAAGGAAGTTTTTAGCTCCCCACTTCTCACATTGTTGCAGTGCATAGTGATCTGTATTCCTCCCCCTCTCTCTCCCCCCCAACCCACAATATTTGAAGCTTAGCCTTTAGACCTGTCCCTCTCTTTAATAGTTCCATTACAAACTGCAGTTGTGACACAAGCTGTCAGATTAGCTCTCATCCTGTGCTGCTGAACAAACAACAACATCATTAATTTCTCTGTGAGAAAATAGTGTAAGCAAAGAGATGAGAAAATAGTGGGCATAAAGCTATTTGCCAGCTTCATGTGGAATTCACACAATATAGAGGGATGGTGCTGACAGCACATAAGGGCAACACTTCATTTAATGCATCAGTGCCTCAAATGAACATGACCCACAGCTTTGCCCACACAAAGATGTTTAAGATTTTTTGAAGGGTTGACTTGCTCGATCTAGTTCATTTTAGGTTATATTCCTCTGTGATTTTTTTTAGCAATGTAGTTGTGCCTATGTGTTTCACATCTCCTATCAACTCATTTAAATAAGGGAGAGCTATAGGAAACTTCCAGTTTCCTAGTCTACCAATACAGGCTCACAGATAAACTGAGGACAGAGATGTTCAAACTGGCTTTCAATTCCATAAATAACAGGAAGGGAAAATTCCCTACAAGGGCCCGTAGTGACAGAACAAGGAGTAATGATTTAACTGAAGGTGGACAGGTTTAGAGCAGATATTTTGAAGAAATTCTTTACTGAGGGTGGTGAGACACTGGAGCAGGTTGCCCAGAGAGGTGATAGATGGCCCATCCCACAAGGCCAGGTTGGATGGGGCATTGTGCAACCTGCTCTAGTGGAAGGTGTCCCTGCCCATGGCATGTGGGGTGGACTAATAGACCTCTGAAGGTCCCTTCCAAACCAAACCATTCTTCGATTCTGTAATCATACTCTTATGGTATGTTCTAATTTTTGTTCTTTTTTTGTGTCCTGAACAGCTAGGTATAGGCTTAGAAATTTTCACCTCCTTTTCATGCACCATTCTCTCATTCTGTAAAGGTCTTTTTCAAGCATCTGTCCTGCTGAATTTCACTATATGTGGGAAATACATAGTTCTGTTTGAACAGAACTATGAGAGAGCATGAGAGCTTAAAGCTGCTGTTTAATTTGGAATATTAAATGGACAGTTGGAATTGAGATTGGAAAAGCACTTTCCAGAAAGGATAAAATTCATTCTATTTTCTAGTAACTCCCTTATATTTTAGAATATCTCCAATGAAAGGCATTTGTAAACAAAGAACATGTAGGGCTGAGATTTCCATAAAACAAAGCAAGAGGAAATCTGGGACTGGTTTCAGTGTGCTCTTCTGTAACTGCATTGATTTTAGATATTCTGAATTCCTAATTTACAAATTGCATAATTGTAGGGGCCTAATGATGCATTTGCATCCTGGCTGAAATCTTCCTTGTTGGACTTCCTCCCCAAAATAAAGCTCAGAACTACAAGACTAGAAGTTGGGGCACCATAACAGACTGTATATCAGAAAAGATACCGTATTGTTTTTGTTTTTTTTATTTTTAATTAGGGTTTTTCCCTCTCTTCATGCTAAGAGATCTGCAGATGATTATATGCTGATTTTTTCTTTCCCTCTAAGCGAAACAATGGCACTCTAGAGCACAGAATTTAATTCTGGGTTAGGATATTATTGCTGTTAATGGGCCTTTTTTACATACGCAAAGGACCATCCTACTGTTCATTTTGCTGACAGACTGAGCCTGCTGTCTGTGCTCTCGTGAGGCATCTCCCTGGAGTGATGGCAGCTCTCCTGGGTGAGGGCTGCAGCATTTGACTGCCCCAGGGATTGGTTCTCCAGGGCTGCACTGCTCTGAAGGGAGGCACTGGCCAGCAAAACATCTGTCAGTGGGGAGAGAGGAGTGGCCCCCAAGGTAAACGACTCACAGTGAGGTGTTTAGAGGAAGCATTCTGATTGTAAGGGGTGATAATAATGGGGTGGACTGTAAGCACCCTGCAGGACTCCATTTAATGTTCTCTTCATTTACCAAGCCATTAAACTGGAGCTGATTTTATTATCATAATTTTTTCCACTGGCATCTGAAGAAGTTTTATGGCTTTCAATAAAGCCTTCACTCTACTCAGAACCCTGTTTGATTTTATTATAACATCTTCTAGTGAGATTTATGTTCTTGTTTTGCCTAAGATTCACATTTTAATGTAGCCATAAAAACAAGTGAGATTTGCTTGTTTGAGGGAATCTTATTTAGTTAATTATCAGACACCACGTGGCAAATCTTTTAATTTGGTTTCTATTATACAACAACTGTTATTTATTTTCTTGACTTCACAATGGAGAGAAGTTAGACACAAACGAGACTGCAGTAGGAATCCTCACGTAAGAAAGGTACCTATTTCAGAAATGGGGATGTTCCCTTCCACAAAGCAAAGAGCCTCTCTCAAATTAGGAATTAATACAATCATCCCAAACCTTTTTAAAAGTTAACTTTGTGTTCTTTCTGTTTTAAATTTAAATTTGTTCTTTTTGCCAGTAAAATCTCATGTGATAGTCTCATGGCAGTGTGGACATTAAAGCATTGGTCATCCCCAAGGTTTCCTTCCAAGACAGTGTTTGATTGTTTCCTAGGCTACAGGTTTCCTTGCAGCCTAGCTTTAAGGTTCCTATAACTATCTAAAAGGTTAGACTAAATCTATTATGATTAAAAAAAATGTATAAGTGTATGTGTTCCTCCTAATGGAACAGAAAATATTTTTGAGGGGTCTTAGTAATTCTTACAATCTATAAATCCTAGATTAAATGAGTCCTAAAGCAGGAGCTCCATACCACCACCAAAAAAACTTTAAAAATTCTGTTCCATTCTGCTATAGCCCATGTCTGCCATTCTCACTGAGAGTACTAACAAGTGATAGAAATTTTAGATTTGATACCATCTGATCCTCCATTATCCTTCTCACTTGATGGTCAGTAGTGACTTATTCTGTGAAATGACAGGGAATCTTCTGCTTATAAAAGTGCATTGAGAATTTAGTATTCCACAGAATTTAGAATTTAGACGGCTTCATTTTTTTCACTAGAATTGTCACTTGATTATTTTTGTTTATTACTTATGTTATATTGGAGGATGGTTCCTTAGGATGATGCTCTCTAATGTTCACCAAAGGAGGCTCTGAGAATAAGTCTGATTTCCAAGACAATCATGAATCAAAAAGCAGATGGGAGAAGGTCAGGGCCTTGCTCACCAGATAGGGCCTGAAGTCTGCAGAATTTTCTGTCCAGAAAGTTCAATGTTGATGGCTGAAGGCTATCACCTCTTTACTGATCTTCTAATTAAAATTCAAAGACATTGTTTAAATACTTGGTCTATAAATTTTTCCACTTATGAAAGAAACATAAAATTTTTGTGGGCATTTAGTTGTCTTTTAGTTTTCAATTATGATTATTATTATTATTACTATTACTATTACTATTATTACTCTTACTATTGGCATTCCAGTCTTTGTCAGCTCCATGTTATTTCCTGTGTTATTGGCACAAGAAAGAGTCCAAGCTAGAAAAAGAGACTTCCTCGGTCTCAGTTTATTTCAGCACCGTTACAAACACTGTTAGTACAAATTTTGTTTTAAAAAAATCACAGTTGAATTTAATTCAACTTTAAATATATGTTTATATACTTTAAAAAAAATTGAACCTAATTTCAAAATAAAAAACAGTTTTAAAAGAATTTTAAAATTGCCTGGAATTTTAATTATTAGACTTTTAAAAAATTTGTCTCCATTCCACTAATTTCAAACTACTTCACAAAGTTGACATTAATTAATTAAACATGTCCATTGACTCAAATCTACTTTTGTTGGATATAAAAAATATTTGGTCTAAAAGTTTCACCTTGCCCTATGGCTGAACTTCAGTGACTGTCAGTATGAGTTTTATCTTCTTTAAAAAGTTGTGACAGTAATATTGTACCCTTGTGAGAAATTACTTAATTAGTGCCTTCCAATTACTGAGGTCACTGAATGGAAAATTCTAAAAGTGTAATATTATGCTGAATAGAAAGTGGAAGAGTAGACTAGAATTGATCATCACTCCAGTCGGATCTGTCATGCTTTGACCTGGGTCATGGTGTCCACAGGGACACCAAATGATCCCAAACAATAAATAGCAGAGCACACCAAATTGCAACAGCTGGTGACTGCCAAATGCCCTTATCAATGTGCTTTGGCAGCTTGCTCTTTGGACTTCTTAAGCAGCAAAATGCCCAACTATGACCCAAATAATTCCTAGAACATTGTCTTATTATGGTTTTCTCTGTCATCACGATTAAATTTATGGTCCACATATTTCACCCTGCTCAAGATTTTTAGAAGTAAGAAGATGTATAAAAAAATTTCTGCCGTGAAGATTAGACCAGAATCACAGCTGCAGCACTCACGTGTTTGCTAAAGGGTACCAAGATCCCAAAGTGGTGCTTGCAGGTGATGACGTTCTGGTCCAGGTATAGCTACAATCCATTATATAAATGGGCAACCTGAGTATACAGAGTGAAGTGATTTACACGTTTCACTAAGGAAGTCAGAGGGAGAAGCCTTATTAAAACATGATACTCATGATTCTTAATACCCTGCTCATAATGTATGCTGCAGTACGCCTTGTTAGAAATAAGTGCCTAAAGCAGATGAGGGAAATGACAAATTAGAGAGGGCATGCACAACGAAGTGGAGGACTTCTAAAGCAGTTATATCATCAGCATCTGCACAAAATTATTCATTTTAAAAATTTTGCTACTTTTGTCTTGATTTGTGTCTTCTTGTCATTAACTATAACAGCTTATTTAGAATTTAAAATTATGTTACTATCTAGAGGACTCAGTCATCTAGATGGTCTAGACATTAAAAATTGTGTTTGGGGTTTTTAAAATTTAAATGACTGTGCCTAATCCAAAATATTTCAGGCTAAATTCTCAAAAGTAGTTAGTGTCTTGCTTCTGTTGAAATCAGAGTTTTATGCCTGCAGGCCAGATGGAGAAGAGCTGTAGAGCCCAGAGAACAAGGCGTAATAAAATAATAGGACAAATTAGTGTAGGGAAAGTTTTATTTCCTTTCTTTCTTGTTCTTAATTTTCCTTCAGAATTTAGCAAAGCTTATTCTGTGTCTTTGGTCTCCTGTAACTGTAGTGCTGACTTAGGCTGTCTATGTGTGATATTAAGTGCTGGCTTTCATTGCTTTTTTGCTGACTTACGTGAACTGGCAAAATTTATAATAGTACCCCAGCTACTCAGGAAATTAACAGTCAATGAATATTTACTGGAAGTGAACCGTTGTCTAACAAAGAAATATAATGCCCTCTGGCTTCTGGCTGGTAGTATATCAGGAACCACTGGAGTCAGTTGATTCTGGTTTTGTCATGTGGCTGATTATTTGTCTTAAAACTCTGATTCATGACATGGGCTCAGCATATAATGTATCTGCTTATTGATAGCAGTCCTTTGTTTTCCACATTTGTTACTTGGCATACAAGGAAAATTTAAATGTTCATAAAAATGCGTTCTGAATCCCTTCCGCTTCAAGAGTTTTGAGAATACCTAAAGGAAGATGAAAAATATTTCCAGGCATCGCTCAAAGTTTGTGGTATGAAAGAGAAACTGGAGAATAAGAAATCTACAATACCAAACATAAGGAAGAACTTCTTTACGTTGAGGGTGGCAGAGAGCTGGAACAGGCTGCCCAAGGAAGAGATGGGGTGTCCCTCTCTGGAGTCAATAAACACCCACCTGGACCAGTTTCTGTCCTACCTGCTTTAGATGGCCCTGCTTTGGCAGGGGGGTTGGACTGAATATCTCCAGAGGTCCCTTCCAGCTCTAAGGACTCTGGGATTCTGTGATATAGTGGGATCAGAAGACTTGCCAACTTGACAATACCAAAAATGTTATAGACTACAAACTATTAGACAAGATGTAAAATATCCAAAAGTACCCAAATCCCATTTTAAAATGAGACTTGGACACTTAGATTCCAAAATACCATGGGAAACTAAAAGCTTCAAGTTAGCAAGTAGAACTTAGGCTCCTGATTTACAAGAACAATTCAAAATATTTTTAAATTCTAGGCCTTTAATGGTTGTTTTGAGAATACAAAATCCAGATACGACTGGCAGTTTGGAAAAGCACAGCCTTTTTACATTAAATACTTACGAGATGAGATATTTGGTCTTAATTTCATACACTACTAATTTAGTTTAGGCTATATGTTGAGCTGAATGATCAACAGATGAACTAATTAATAATAGTACATGAATTGTTATTACTAGCTAAGTCAAAGCAAGATTACTTGTAGAAGGGCTTTGTCTCTGCAGGCTGAGGGGTCTTGCAAGGTTGGTGTGAACTGTATTTCTAAAACAGGTGCAATAACAAGCTGCAAGTGACTTAATGTGTTCCACCACAACAGTGCATACCTGGGCATGATGTTCTTTCCAAATTTAATCATTTTGTGAGTTGGATAACCATTTAGTTAATCAGAAACTGGTCATCAGAGGTAAAATTTGTCTGCAATGATTGTGTAACCCTATGGTGGGACATATTGAAGAAGAATGCTAGAAGTGCATAGAAGTTCTAAAAGTACATATTTTTACTTTCAATAAAATAGGCAGTTTAAGAGGGTTTTTGCTTTGGTGTGGAGTTTTGGGTGGATTTTTTTTTTTTTTTTTTGGTTGCGGTTTATTTAGAATTTTTTTCTCAAGGTTTGTTTCCCTTCCTCTTTCTTCTATCTTTCTCTCACTCTACAACACACACAGCATAATCATTCTCCAATTTCCAAACTTGCTTTGACACTGGCAAAAGGGTTTAGTGAACTCTGGGATGACTGCAAGGGAAAAGTCTATTGTTTCAAGCTTTAATGAAAATTCCAATACCATCTATGCATGGAGGCTCCTTTATAATCAGTATGAATTAGGCACATAAAACAGTAATGTCCATTTCATGACCCACCAGAAAAATTACTTTGGCCCATAGCTCAGGTTAGCTGTGCTTATCCTAGAGCTGCGGGACCCTGAGGGACTGGCTGCTGCAGTCAGAAGGAGCTGAGAGCACTGCCCCTGTGCAGAAGATGTTGTCCTTGGTGGGGAGCACAGGCAGCAAGAATCCTTCCCTGGCACCAGGATGGGCTGGCTGTGTAATCCACCTGGCGAGAATCACTGCACACTCTCCTTTTCAGTGTTGGCCCTGCACATTCATGTTGGTCTGGGATGGGCTCCAGCCCAGTTCTCACTTCTGAGTTGCCCAATGGCAGACAAAAATAACAAACAAAGCCTTTTTGCCCTTTATGGTTGTTGTGAATTAGTAGCAGCTCAGCTGCTTGCTCAGTGAGCATGGGGGGAGAATTGAAAGTGTAAGAGTCAGGAAATGCGTGGGTTGAGACAAAACCAGTGTGTCATTATTGTCATTATTATTATTATTATTATTAGCATTAGCAGCAGCAGCATCAGCAACAACAACAACAATAATATTGTAAGTAAAGGTAAAAAAAAAACCCAGCAGAGATAATAAAAGCCAGGAAAGACCAGCAATGCAAATATAAACAATCACTCCCCACCACCTGATCAATGCCCAGCCAGCCCCCATGCAGCAGGGCTGTGTGAGAAGCACAAAAGGCCTTCAATCTGTGCAAGCACTGCTCAGCATCTATTAAAACATTCCTTTATAATCAACACTGTTTCCAGCACAAATCTAAACTATAGCCCTGTACTAGCCACTGTGAAGAAAAACCACTCTACTCCAGCCCAAACCAGCCCACTGGTGAGCTTGGTTTCTGAGTTTGGTAAGAATACTTATTTTTCTTCCCCTTCAGCCCCTAAAGTGTTAACAGCCCTGAGCCAAAGAATTAACCACTCATTGTATTTACTCATATTTGTCCCAGAATAATTTTTAGATATTCAGAGAGTGTGTTTTTGCATCAATAAAGGTTCTAAAAACACCAGTTAACTCATTAGAAGGAAAGCACCTGAGTCTGCTGAGGGTTTTCCTTTTGTTTATTATTTTTATGCAAATGTTTTGTTTATTGAAAATGCCACATTATATTTGCAGGCAATCATCATTATGGGCATAGAGATTTGAATTTCTCTCTTTCTGACACAAAAATCCCACATTCTTGTCTTAGGAGTAAGAACAAACAATATTTATAATATTTAAGAAGACAATTCCAATTATCAGTGGCATTTTGTCAAAAAGGGGGAAAGATGAATTGAGAATAAAGGAAGTGATATTTCAAATGATATAGCATGTCATTTACCTCTTGGCTTAGAGGTCCTATATGAATAATGGCAGAATGGAATAAATGTCCCAGTGCTTTGTTAGAGGTGATTCATATCTTGATGAAGAATTTATATTGCCGTTGTAAAACACTGCCAAAGACTGGACTTTTCCAAAGTAAGACTTCTGCTGTTTTATAGAAGCTAGCTTTGACTGAAGTAATAGATTTTGTTCAGTCAAGTAAAAAAAGCTGTTAATAATGTGTGTTATTAGTTTTATACAGTGATAATGAAAAAATAAGAAAATACAGAAAGATCTCAAAAGCAGTGTTAATAGGGTTATTTTTTCTTCTTACATGTTGTATTTATTTTCAACAGAAAGTAGCCAACATAGGAAATCCACTGGAAGATTTATTAGAAGAGTAACCATCCACGTGAAATAGCATTTAGAATCTTCAGTTTCTGGAGCTATCCCTACTTTAGGGGCAAATTTTCATTTTATATTTTATTACCTTGTTTATCTGGCTGTTCACTGTCAACATGCTGTCACTGCTCAGAAACTGAGCTGGTTTAGCTGTGCCTGGTTAGAGATGTCACAGAGCATGTTCAAACTCTCATGATTGCCATTGGGGCAAGGCTTGATCCACAGGCTGTCTTAGATCTGTGTAAAGCTAATGGATTTTAAGTGCCTTAGTTTCATTAAAAGCAATTACACTTCCTTTTAGAGGAGACCGGTGTAAATACTAACAGCTTCGGCAAGAGTCGTGTGTGGCAGAAAGTGAAGCAACTTGGCCAGGTTATCTTCCTATCCCAGAATAAGAAGATTATTCAATATGCTGGGTCAGGAAGAGAGAGAGAAAGTAAGATGGCATGGAGGAGAAGTAGCTGTGAGTGAAATTCATAGCAGCAAAAGAGAAGCACAACTTCTTAACGCACAGAAATTGTCAAAAGGACAAGATTGGAAATTGATCCATGACTCTATGATCAGGATGATGATATTCATTCCTTTTCCATTGAGAGTTGCAAGATTTTTCTCACTTTCTTTCTTTGAAAATAATAAAAAAATGGTGTGAGAGAATCTTTCTTGTTTTGTCTATTCCTAGGAAGCTGGGAATTGACAATAAGAAGCTTTGCAAGGAGGAACAACATGTTGCAAAGCAAAACATTTGCAGTGTGTAGACAGGAACTGATGAGGTGCCTCTCCATTTGCTGATGCCTGTGCTCTGTCTGAAAGCAGCACCACTCGCTGCTTCCTTGAGCCTCCAGCTCCTCCTGTAACAGGTGTGGAGTTTGATTCCAGGCCCTTATGCAGGGCAAGAGTGATGGTGCACTACAAAACATGCTCTGTCTGCACCCTTCTCTGTCTATGGGCATGGTAGAATAATCTCCTTATTTTGCCCTCACCCTCTTCAGGAAAAACAGGGTCCCTTGCAGGTCTTCCCCCCATCTCCTAAAACTTGGAATCATGAAGCACAGACTCACAAATAAATGGGGTTTGGACACGCTTGTTCAATGTCACCATCTGCAGTCACGTGTTTTTTATTCTTAGGAATAAAATTCCACATGGAATTTATTGTTAGGACACAAAACAGAATTTTGGGTCCAGCTAAGATGGACAAAGGCACCACTTTTATAGCAAGTCATGGACAATCATTCGCCAGGAGCAGATGCTGGTTTGAGAAGTGCTCCTTTGTGTCTGTTTGGTGTTTAAAACTGTCAGTCTGGAAGATGAAGTCTATCTTCTTCTGTTTTGGGTACTTTTAATCTTTGGGTACTGCTGACTGATAAAATAAGTTAGAATATCTTGTACAGGTTTAACAAAGCAAAGCTCTGACAACACCTTTGTTATTTAGGAACTCACACAGCCAGCATGCACATGCACAACTGCTCCAAGGAAAAAATAAATCTAAATACTTCACCTATCTAATTAAATCATATGAAAACTTTGGAGTTTTTTAAGAATGAAAATGTGAGCAATAACTTAATGGTTAAGGCTGTACTGAGATTTCCATAAGATTAAAATAACTCTGTTCAATATTTTCAGAAAACTGACTAAAAATTAATTAGATCTTGAAATAGGCACAATGATTCTCCAGTAGACATTTGAACTATCTGGGTAGTATTTTAAATGAAAAATTTCTCTACCAAAAACCATATAAAGTCTTGTAATAATGCGTGCCCTAAAGTGGCTTAACTGGTTATCTCCCCCTGGCCCCACTCTCATATATTAACTTTTAAATCAAAAACTGTGTTCTATTCTTTCATCCATGTAACTCAACACTTGTATACTTCAAGAAATGTCTACATAAATACCATATGGGTCAAAAATGTTATATTACTGCTTCTTTTTTTGTTTTCTTCTAAATTCATGAGGACACTACTGGTCTTTTAATCCCTAATTCAATGCAGTTTTCCTCTTGTAAGTATCCTTGGAGAATTCTAAGGGTACAATGAATTGCCTGGTGATGTTGCAGAAGATTTTCTTGAAAGGAGCTGCTTTTCCAGTAACATTTAATTATTCAGCAAAATATGTCCTCAGTGTAATGCCCTTTATGTAATCTTAATAAAGTCACCATGATCAGCATTGCACGTGCACCCTGTCTGAAAAGTTAATGTTTTTAACTACTCTGAAGGCATACCAAAAGCTAAGGAAGCTCATAAGGAAAAGGTTAAAAGAATTAATTGTGCATAAAATAAGTACAAACTGAGGAAGCAGAAGTAGGAAATCTGCCTGAAAATACTGAAAGGACAATATTAAAGAAATTAAAAGTATTGCTTATAAATATAGGAAAGAAAGTATCTATGAAACAAAGAAAGGGGAAAAGCTAGAATTATTTGCTAAACAGAAAGACTAATTACAGTGTTATCAACCTCTTAGGGGAAGCATTAGAAATCTCTTCACTCAAGCTGTTCAAATTTAGGCTTTGGCAAAGCATCAGGGGATATTCTGCAAAGAACAATGCTTCTCTGGTGAGGTGAACAGGCTGGAGAGAAGCTGATAAAGCAACAGTATTAGCATGGTGCGCAGCTATGTGAGAAAGACACAGTAAATGCTGAAATCAAAAATAAGCATTTTGTTTGAAAAGGGCACAGGCAATTACTGGTGCTGCAGTTTTAAAAGTCCTGGTGACATTCCACATAGTTAGAAAAACTGGAAACTTCTAAAGCTTTCTTCTATTACCTCTAGAATAGCCCTTTCTGTTCATTATGGCTAAACAATTTTAATAGTCAAATACTCTTTCTTAATGGCAGAATGGGAAGCACTACAAAGAACAATACTCCACACCCTAAGAAATTCATTTAATACAATTAAAAATGCCATCTATGCAAAATGCAGGTAGTCTGGTTAGTGGAATGTGGTAAGAGCTGCCTCATATTCTGAAAAGTAATCTGAGCACCATGGATGGATTTAACAATGTAAGAGAAATACAGTAGTGCAGTAGTTGGTTTTCTTGAGTCTCTTCTTGTGGCTTTGTGAGCACATTGGCACAACCAATTTTTTTTCTGTGTTCTGTGCTGTGCCCCTCTCTCTGCTGTTATTTATCCACTTCTAGATTCTATAGTCATTTCAGGATGCCACTTTGCATCAAAAATGAAAAATGAAAGCTGTTCTGGGCTATTTTATTACCCATAGCTTTTTATTTTTCTTAAATTTTTTGTCAGATGGAACTGGTCAATTTTATATATTATACAATATATCTATACAATATTTATCTCAGTTGTAGTTTTACAGTTTCAAAGCCCAACAGGTTTATAATTGTTAGGATTATAATCTTGTAACTCCTGACATAATCTGGTGTTTGTATTAAGTAGAACAGAAAGTGCATAAATAAACCCAAAAGTATTTAATAACTTTGCAATTTCACTCTGTTTCTGTGAAGATCAATACTTATTTGCTGCATGGCTACAGTATTTCAGGATCAATTCCTTGCCATAAAGAATATGATCATTTTAAGTATTCATTGGAAAGCTAGAGATGAAAGGTTTTGTGCAGGCATTTCAGGGAAAAGTACAAAATGAAATGAGTGAACCTGGCTAAGATGGAAGTAACTGTTTTCTAAATACCTTAAACACCAACTCAGTCTTGTAGTCAAACCTGACCAAAACATATTTCTAAGTTTTGTGAGAATGCTAGTGGTATTACAAATGCAGAGGCAAACATTTCCAATCCCTTATACTAAGAGGAAGGTAGGATAACCTACCATCTACAAATGTAAGTCTACTCAGATGCAAAGGATTTACAAAAGAAAAGCCTAAAGCTTATCTTTTATAATAACAGCATGTAATTGAGCAATGGAGAATGTGAAAGGGCTATTTTATGAGAAAATAAAACCCTTTAGGAAACAGTCTAGGTAAAATATAATGTAAAAAAAAAGTGTCCTTCAAAAGAAATGTCTTATACTGGGAACTAAATGGACATTGGTGAAGTTGTAACTGTTACTTCCTTTTATTGTTCTAATAATGTTTCTCTTGGTAAGCTCCCATTCCATAGGAGTATATTTTACTCCAGTGGAGCTATTGGAAAATGAAAAAATAAGCAAGAAAGAATAAATGTCAGTGAGTATCGCAGCCAGGGTCCAGGCCTGTGTCCCTGCTGTTGGAGTCTCCTGACCTGTCGGGATGGGAAGGGTGCATCCATGTTACACACCAGCAGGAGCACACCATAGCAGCAGTGCCATCAGTAACCCTTTGCATCCCAATAACACACACTTCTGTGGGCTGCCCACCTCACACATGGGCATTAACTGCTCCAGTGGGTCTCTGTAAGGTCCCAGACATTCTCATGTTCTCCTGTACAATGCCTAACTAAGCCTTGCTTGATGTGACTACTGCTGCTGCTAGCAACACAGGAGACAGATCACACCATAGAATGGCACTTCATGAAATAACACATTCTGCAGGTTGGTCTACTACAGGATAGCATTTAGGAGCATGGGTATACCACACAAACAAACTGTACTCTGTGGAAAGGCAGGTTTGTCCCCAAAGGGATGCTGCCCTTTGCTTCCTCAGCAAATATTGGCAAGCCATGACTGGGAATTTTGATTTCCCAAGTGCCAGATATGCTAAGCAGGAAATATCTCCTACCCAAGATAAAAGTTCCCAATTCAGGGAATATTTATCTCTTCTGAGAGTAAATCCTAGACTGAAACTAATTTACAGACGTATGAATTGTCAGGGAATGAAAACTGTTACACCTCACCATGAATCATCTAAAAGTACCCTAATTCTCAGTTCTTTGATAGGAGAATAAAAAATGCTAAGACAGTATTTTAGTTGTTCTGAAATCAGTTTGTCCCACAGAACTAAGCCACTACTTTTCATCAGTCTCATGTCTCATGACCTCCATTTCACTCAGCTCTCTGAAGCCAGACACTGTGCCCAGTTAGGTGCAGTCAGAGAATTCACTTCTGACCTTAGCAAACCTCTTCTATTAACATTATTTTATCTCTAAAAACCTGCTGGTTTTAAACTCAAGCTTTTTATGGCATTGGATAAAACTAAAATACTACAATTTTCCTAAATACGAACCTTCTTAGTGAAGCAAGTATGATTTAAACTTAAATCACATTCTCCACACGCAGTACACAGTCTGAATTGGTAACATCTGATGAACTTACATATGATAAATTTCTCTGCAGATCAGTATTGATGCTTGTCTCCTGCAGTCAATGGGGCTTAAACCAGCCCTGGAGAATACTGTGGGATTAGGGTATTAGGAGTTCTGCAGACATGACTCTAATGCGAATAAACAGTGGAGGCACTATGAAGCACAGTGCAGTCATGGGTCACACTGAACACACTGACTTGAGAATCCTAGGATTTGATTATTCACTGCTCTGCAGCTCAGACAGTCACTTCTAACTAAGTGGAAAAATCATTGTGAATGCCATAATTCTAATCTGACAGCCTTTTATGCCCTCTTTACATGAATTTTGCAGAGCTGGAAATGAGTCCACAGGAATTGTGTCAGCAGAGAATATAGGCAAGAATCCCAAATTAAATACCTAGAAAATGGTGGTAGTAAAAAATACACAAATTGTACCAAATTAAAAAAAAAAACAAACACAAAACCAAAAACAAAGCAAAGAAAAAAAAACCACAAAAAACCCCAAAACACAAAAAAACACCCCTCCCCCCCCCCCCCCCCTCCAAAAAAAAAAGCCAGCAAACTTTAAAACAGAACAATAAACCTCAAAACAAAGAAGAGATAACTGGACTGGAAGATCTGCAGCAAAAAACATCTAGTGATACTTCTGTAAAATACATGTGGATCTTAGAATTCTAGAGAAAAGGACATATATTAGAGATCAAACCTTTTCAACAACTGTTGTTTACTAGGGGCTTTCCTTAACTGTTTATGATTTCAAAGGTTATCATGTTACTCAGTAAGTGATACCATGTCCCTGGATGATCAGCATTTTTAGCAAAGGAATACAAGGCAGCCAAAGTTGAAACTTCATTCTAAAATGGCAGAACAATCTTGATGTTCAGACATTCTGCACCTTGCAGAGGAGTTTGCCATTGAAACACCAAAAGTTTTTCTTTGGCTTTCCTGAGGTATAAAGAACAGTTTATACTGAGTTACTGCTTGATTCCTCAGCAAACCTGTCTGAGGCAAGTGAGCTGCCACAGAGCCATCTTTTCATGCATGCATAAATCAACTTAGAAAGAGATAAAACACAGAAACCACAAGGCCACGTAGGTGATGTGTCCTTACATTCCAGGCAGCTGAAGAAGGAGGGTTACAGTAGAGAATGTTAGACAACCTTTATGCATGACAGCACTGAGGTTCTATTTCTATCACCTTATTTACTAAAGTTTTATTTATGAGAGTCATCTAGAAGAATGATCAATGAATGAAGGAATGGCTGCAAAATATCCACAGAAGAAAGATTAAGACCTTTCTGCACCTTGAATTTTTTTTCTGTTTTTTTAAATGGAGTTTTTACCTGTGACCTGAAAAACCCATGGGTCAGGTTCATTCCTACTGTGACTACAGGTGTTGGATTTGGCCCCAGACGGCTTATAATAAGCAAAAAACATAATCCTGACATGAACATTCTCCTCTCTCATTCTTTGTGTGTTCCCAACCTTGCTGTAATCATTAAAGCAATTTACAATAGGCTGGAAATGAGGAAAGTATTTAAGAATGGTAAAATTTATGTGTAAATATATAATGCAAATGCACATACACAGAGGTTTCTTTATCCATTTATTTAATCAGAAAGATGCTCAATTAAATGCAGCCAGTCTCATTTAATGCCTTTCTGCTAGGAATGAAAACATTTGGCTATTAGCCAATTCTAGTCAGTATTTTTGCCAGGCTCCAGTGTATTACATCCCATTTCATCTCCTCTTCTCTTCCTAAAGAACCCCAGGATCTCCCCATGGTAGTGGGGTTGCAGATATTGACAGAGTTAATGCCAGATCAAATACTCACAGACAGATTTCCTCCCAAAGTTGAAGAGATTATTTGGAACCATGCAATTAAAATACAGAGGGGGGAAGGAGTGGTGACAAGGCTGGTTTGATTGCTGTCTAAATTCATCTATTCTCATGCTGTTTTTCACTTCCCTTGCCCTCATTTGGGCTCTCTCCCTCTGGGCCCAGTCCTCCCCTTTTCTGTAGCATACAGAGAAGAGCAGTGAGTTGGCACACTGGAGGTTATGCACAAAAACTGTTTAAGTTAGGTTTTTCTTCTGAAACTGAACCTAAGGGTGTTCCCATGCATGCACATACAGTGGGCACTAAATTTTGTCTACCAAAAAGACAGGATTCAGGGCTACAGCACCAATATTATTCATCTCCCCTGTGGCTACTTTCTAGATTTGAAAAGTATAAGTCTCACTGTCAGATCATGTCCATTTTTGTCCTTGAATAGGGATATGAGGTTAAATGTGCCGACATCAAAGGAGAACAGCACTTTGGAGGGCTCCACTGATTGCTTGCTCAAAGGGAAAATTGCAGTTATGGGTGGTCAAACTCTTAGATCTGTTTATTTACACTTTGCAGACAGGTTTCACCCATGTACATTTGGAGCCCTTTGGCTCCAAAACAAGGCTATGGAAAACTGGCCCAAGTTGATTTAAATAGTTGGTATGCTGGAGACAGCACTGATCACCAGCCACTTAAATGGAAATTTCACATGAGGAAGAAAGGAGCTGTGGAAGAAATGAATGGCTTGTTTTGACTCCAGTGCCTATATTACAAATTTACAAGAGACAGATAAGGGTCAAGTGTGTGTGTTCATCTATTGCAGTGCCATAGATGAGCGCAACTCACAATTCTGTGCATGTGAATCTACTGGGCTGAGCATTTATATATCTATATGCTGAAATGTGGTTGTTTATACTTTGTATTGCATGCTAAGGCAGAAGTTAAGTGAAATAAATGAGCCACAGAGAAGTCACACATAAGGATTTAGTTGGTTCTGTTACTGAACAAGAACTACCTGCAGGCATGTTGCAGGTGCCAGAAGTTAAATGCATATTTCTTTATTCTCAGCAATAAAATAGTCATATGGCACCACCCTCAGATCCTGGCCCCAGGGCTCAGCAATAGCAGCAGAGTGAATGCAGGGCTCCAATTTAACCACAGCTGATCATTGGCAAATCCTGGAATACATTTTTGCAATGGAAGGATTCATGGTGTGTGCTTGCTGAGTCAGTACATCTGCATTCCCCTCTGTGGCTCCCCATTACTCTCCTAGCAGCATGGACAGAGATGGGAGAGGTGTTTGAGGCTGTGCCAATGTGTTAGCACATGCTATCATGTACAACCAGCATTTTCAGGAAAAACTCTACTAGTTACTTCACAGAGCAGCATTGTATAAATTTGTCTGTGTTTTCCTTAGTGAGAGGTTCTAGTGTATTAATTGTTAATTTGCTTATGTGGACAAAATACCTTTACTTTCAGTTTTCTGGTCAGCATCACACCAAATCCAAGCAGTGTTTTCCTCTGCAGCTGTAGTGGAGGATTCACAACTCAGCAGAGTCCTCACAGATCCCTTTGGAGTTTGCTGGTAACCCCCAGGCAGTACTGATGGAAAAGCTAAGCAGTGGGCAAAGCTAGGGAAAGAACTAGAAAAATTGACATGTTTTCATTCCTGCTTCAGAAATGCCTTAGTAGTCATGTGTGGAATCTGAAATGCTCTGCAGAAATAGGCAGAAAGTTCCTATTTATCTTCCTGGGTTTTGTTTTAATTTTCTTTGGGTTTTTTTTATTAAACAGACGTGATAAAAGCGAAGGATGAGGGACATTTTTAGGCCAGTTGTTTCAGAGGAGTCAATTGATGAATCAGAACAAATCCCCTTTAAAGCAAAGTGCTGTGGGTGTGTGGAGATGAGGTGATTCCTTTCTCCGCAGTGAAAACAGTTATTCACAAATTCATGGCCAACATGTGGAGGAGTTAGTTCTGTGCTCCCTGCACTTCCCTCCTGTCTTACCCTCCAATCCTTATAATTGCTTTCTAGAAATATCCTTGGAGAGAGGTCACATTTTATGAGAGAAAAAAAGAGAGATGAGAGGGAGAAAAGATGTTTGTACTCTGTCTGAGCCTCTTGACTTTTCAAGCCTTTCCTGCAGATGCATTTCATTCTACAGGCACCTTTTTTACAGTCTACAGTTGTCCTTTAACGTGATTTTATCAGTCCCTTTATTCAAAGGATGCTCATCATCTTGGACTCCAAGAATAATGCTATGCTCTCCCCTTCTCTCTGTGCTTTTCCATAGACACCAGCCTCTGGATGCCATTGACATCTTTTTTCAGGACACATGGAACCCCTTGTAATCAACACGCAACAAGATCTCCCCGGCTTTGGTATTGATCTCAGCCAAAGGACAGATGTAAATTGAGCCTGCTGCCTTTCTTAGCTGAGCCATCTCTATCCCTACAACCAAGAGAATCACAATACCTGTTTGGGTAACACAGGTATGGCTTGGGTTATTGGAAATTTGAAATCAGTATATTTTATGTAAATCTGCTAAAAAACTGCAGTGGAAAGCATTGACAGCAATCTCACACATTACTGCAACAGGCAAGCATAAGGAAATAGAAGGTGAGATAAACTAATCATCCCTCTCACTCCTTCAAGCCTGCTGCATTTGGGCTCGCAGGGCTCACCATCACTAATTTTTTAAAACACTTTGAGTACCCCCACACTCCAGGGGCCTAAATCTCCAGTTTAACTTCTGTGAGTGTTTCAAAAGTTGAGCTTGAGTAGTAAAACTAAATTCTCCAAAGGAAAACTAAACCTATTCTTGCCCTTAGCTCGCCATCTTCATTACTCAAGATTTCTAAAGCTATGCTATGAGCAGAAGTAGAGTGTCCTCAGACCTCAAAAGGAGTGAAAACTGGAGCAATTCCTCTCTGAAGCCATGCTACAACTTCTGCTGAGGCAGATGCTGAAATAGTCATGATGCATAAAGTTGCTTGACTCCTCATTGCTAAAATCAAATAACACTGGTATTCTCCAACAGCTCATTCTGTGAAGACAATAGGGGAAAAAATCCGGTTTGGAGCATGAGAAAAGGATATTTTTTGACATTTCCTGAATTCTTTTAAGAAGGTTACTGCTGCTTTGACAGAAAGGAAAATATTGCATAGCTGCTCCTCACCAGCATGATTCTCTCTGGATTTCAAAGGCAAGATTTCTTTGTTTATTAAGAATTTGTTTTGATTGGCATACAGGAGTCTCAGAGCATCCAAGGTCTCTGCTAGCTGTGAAAAAGCTAGAGAAGCCAAGTGAATCAGACTATAACCTTAAGCAACTGTGAGACAGCCTTTGAATGAACAGAGATAGCTCTCTTCTTTTTTTTTCTTTTTTTTTTTTCTTTTTTTGTGTGTGTGTGTGTGTGTGCCTGATTCATTGGAATAACTTTCCAAGCATTGCAATAATAATCTGTGTGAGTTGGGATTTTTGGCATCTGATAGTTACATGTTATAAAGGGCCCAGAGGTATTACACAAAGAGCAAGAATGATAGAATGTTCTCCTTGGAAGGTTTGTTTGTGTGTGCTAGAAGGTAAACAACCCTTGATTTAGATTCCAGATGGGTTGTTTTATTTTCTGTTATTTCCCCTTGTTTTTCAAAAATTCCAGAAGCATCATTGTCTGCCTATCTTGCAGATATTTATGTGACCCTTGTGACTTTGCAGCTAACACACAGACTGCAGATTCATCACCAAAGGAGAGCAAGAAAAATGTAGTGCAGCTGTGCAGCATAGTGGGTAGTATGTATTAATCAGGAGCAAGGCAAGTCTGGATTCAAATTCCTGAGGTAGGGGTGAGGTTTTGATTTGGATTTTTAAGCGAATAACTCTTTGATGTGAAAAACAGAAGCTCTTCTGTGAGCAGGATGCTGAAAGACATTCTTGCTCAGATATTTAATGCAGATTTATCATAAAATGATCTATGTAATTTTATCTTATACAAATAAATGGTGGCTTTTATATTTACTGTTCTAGGAAAATGATTGTATTTAAATGTTTCTGCTCCAAGTACTCTATTTTAATACAAGATTTAGTGTGCTATGACTTGAAAGCAATAGTTATGCATGAAGTGGTGAGTGAAAGTTGAACATGCTACTTTAATTTTGACACCTGTGGCTTCTTAAGTGCCTCAGTACTCAGCATCAATATTGTCATAATGGGATATTTAAATAGTTACACGAAGGAATTGGGCTATGAACTCACAGAGAAAACTAAAGGGCTTTACAGTGGAACTAACCAACGCTTCATATTTCCAGGCTTACTGATCAGAGTGGGCTTTTTCATGTGTTTGGAACCATGGCTTTCCATTTAATTCTGAAGAGGTTATTCTGGGTGCAGCCTCAAGAGGGACTCATTAAGTTTTGATGCTGCAGATCCTGATGTGTCAAGACATCAATATTATTTTCCATATTTACCCCAGTTTCCTGGCAGTGCTCTTCGAATCCCATAAACCATCCAGCCACATCCTAATGGACTGTGACTCTGGCAGAGCTGCAGGATTTAGAGATATGCTACAATATTTTAGAAAAGTAGGACAAATTTTACTAGAGAAAGGGATTATTGTTACATATAGCCTTACCAAAAAGAGAGCAATCATGTCAGCCACTTTTCCTCTATATCACACCCTCCTAATCCTCAGTCTATTTGTTAGTTTATTGTCATGCTCCCTGAAAAACAAGGTTCTTGGGAAAAAAAGAATTAAATTTCTGGATGCGTTTGGACAGCACTTGACAAACTGTGCTATGGAGAAATAGCAGCAAGAATAGCATTTATAAAATTTTAAAAATCACTCTAAAACATGTTAATCCACTAAGATGTATCAAATTTAAGACAGTATATTTTTGGGAACAAAATGAAGAATTCAAGCCTCATTCAATTTTGGTCCAATGTTTTGTGTTTTCCTCAGCTTGTCAGGACACAGAGATATGGGTGACAGCTGATTGGAACTGTTTTTGTCAAAGAAAACCTGAAGTCAAATGTCATTGTCATTCTATATAAATATTCAGCATGTGTGCAGTTCCTCCCAGGCAACTTTTCTTTCCCTTTCAGGGACTGGCCCGAGTTAAATTTCTCAACAGAAAAGCAAAAAGCAAAAGTAAAAGAAAAAAAAAAAAGGTAAAAATCGCATAAATGCTTCCAAAATGTATATTCACACACTTTCCCAGCTAAAGAGTTCAGAGTATTCACTGAACACTTATTCACTGAGGTTAAATTCACAATACTTTTGCTGTCACAAGACAAGCTTTGTCTGAAATGTTAATGATGCTGTTTTATTGTAGGAACTTTTACTGCATTTTAAGGAAAAAAAAAACCAAAACAAACAAACAAACAAACAAACAAAAAAAAAAAAACAAAACCCAGACATAAAGGAGCAGAAGGAACACTAGGAATACCCCAACAGTGAAACCACAGCCCACCACATGTAAGGCTGGTTCCCTGTTGGCAGCTGTCACAAATAATCTGGACTTGCTGGAATCCAGCTTCTCATCTCCAAGCATAGAAGTGATGAAGATGGCATGGCACAGAAACCTCATCTGCACCAGGGTTAACCCCATCTTCTCTTCTCCACACACATGTCCCTGAGCTGCCTTCACACTGAGCAGAGGAACCTCAACTGTGCTCTGCATCTTGCTGCTTGAAAACCAAGATTTTTCTAGTAATTTTGATATTAATTATATCCTTTTTTTTTTTTTTTTTTTTTTTTTTTTTGCCTCAGTATTCTTCCTCTTCCAAGAAGCAGTTATTAAAGTCAGAGCTTCAGTGTAATGACAGTCCAGGGATAAAAACCTGTGTGGTTCCCATAGAAACTTGCAGGGCATACTCATAGTTCCTCTCCAGTAGGGACACACATCACTGCCTTTGGTGGCCTTTGTGCCCCACTCTCTGTCATCTTCTGGACCTCTGGGCATCTCACAGACCAGTCCTAACTTCTGGGTATCCCAGCTTCCAGGGCAAAATGCTGCTATTGTTGTGCATAGAAATGCTTTGGGCATGCCATCCATGTTGAGTGAGTGCTGTTTTTGTGCTAAGGGACCATAACAGGTGAGAAGATAAAGTCAATGAGAAGAGGATGTGAGAGCATTTCTCTGCCCCTTTTCTTTTTCCTTTCCTATAGCCACTTGCCATCACAAGCCAAGTCTTCAGCTTTGGCATTTAAATTAATCCTGCTGGGTTTAAGCCCTTAAAAAAGGCTAATGATTACCAATTATTCATCTCCACACGTTAAGCTGCGTCCTTAAGCAGTCCACATACTTTTTTTACCTAGCCGGGCTCCAGCCATTTTTGTGTCTCTTTTACAGACTGCATTTGCAGTTTGTGTGTCCACCGTAAGATGGCATTGTCAGTTCCCGCATTTGTTCCACCGTCCGGTGTAGTCAGGAGCCAAACCTGCAGCCGTACTTCTCATGGAAAAGCCGGTGGTGTGGCAGCACTTATCCCACCAAAAGCATGTGTAGCTGCTGGGATCACTAGAGGACAAGTGCAGTGTAACTATGGAAAGAGACAAAGTTTTAAAACCTTCTCCAAGAAAGTGCCAGGAACAAAAATACTTTCTTTAGCGATACATGTAGAGATCAAAAGAAAAGAATCTCTGTTCCCAGAGAGACTGATGCTCTGAAAATTATAATAGAAGCAATTTTACTTAGAAGTACTTCAGGATATGAAAGAAAACCCAGATTGATAATTGGACATTTTAAAAAGAACTAGCGAGGTATTTTGCTCAAAATGATGACCCTGATCCTCAATTAGAGCTGGAAATTAGTTTGGGCAGCTAAGACCTGGGTGCTGATTTTGGCAGTAGCCTGTTCTGAATTTATCTCCAAAAACAGAGTAGAACAATCATGTCTGCCCTGACAAAAATCTTCGTATGTTCCTCTTCTTGCATCATTCACAAGCGCTGTTTGAACGCCTGTAAATGTTGAAGATGGTTTATTGTTTTCTTTTTTTCCTCTTTCTTATTTTTCATCTCTGTACCTTAATTCTGAATTTCATTAGTTATATGGGGCTTCTTGCAGCATCACCTTTCATTTTTCACCAGGGGCATTTATTCTAGTGTGCTTTGCCACAATAACACAGGCCAGCTTATTGATCCCAGTGGGAACATTCACATGATTCAAACAGTTCATTTGCTTACATGTTCAGCTGAATTGATGTTTCTCAGCATTAAGTCCATCTTGAAAATTTGCATAAATTTGAGCTCACAGTCCTGGATTCATTAGTTTGACCAAGAAGCTGAGAGTGTTGTCTCAGCTTTTTTTGTCTTATCCCATTCAATTAACTCTAAATTCACCTGGGAATGCTTCTGAGAGAAATGGGTCTACACTGTGGTGCGGACATGCAACATAGGATATGTACCAGTATCTACATTCCTGGAAACCTACAGCTTTGATATTTATTTCTCAGCATCAAAAATTAAGAAAGTTAAGAAAAAAAAAATATGTTTATGTTGGTACATTCTGACTCATGGTTTCCTTAATTTAGAAGTGTTTTTTTAAAATTGCTTTGTCTTGGCTGGTGAGCCAGTGATGGAGATGTGAAACCAGAAGAGACACACATATACATGTAATTATTCTCCTTATAAAAACCAGCCTCATAAGGGTAAGATTGGAATCCATCACAAGTAAGGGGGTAAAAATTTTGGTAAGGAAGTGGAAACAAATAGAAGAGAGTCTCTTAGCAAGATACTGCCCCAACAGAGAAAATTTCTGTTCAGTTAACTACTGCATCAACCCTGCATATTCATCATCTACTCTCCTCCTCCCCAAAGCCACTTCTTGTCTTCTCCATAGAGGGTCCTCCCACTCACTTTTACAAATGTTAATTAATTGCCATACATGAAGTTACATGGGTGAAGAAGGGAACTTCTTAAAATAGTTGCAAGACACTAAAATATTTGCTACTCATGAAAAATTACCACTATAGTTTGAAATAAAGTATCATTACTTAGTTAAAAAAAGACAAACACATGCAAGTCTGGAATATGTGAAGTATAAACAATTTTTTTCTTAGATTTTATTGTTGATTTTGGCAATCAGCTACACTTGTATCTTGGGAAAACAATGAAAATATATTTCAATATATTTCACAAGGCTACTTCAAGTCATCAGATAGTATATGTTTTAAGTCTACCTTTATTTATATATATTATAAGTCTACCTTTACTTCAGGTGATACAGTACTAACTAATAGCACATTCCTTTGATGTCTTCAGGGTTACCAGAGGGAGCTCTGAGATGTAATTTCAGTGTTTTAACCAAGCATTTTAGGTCTGAAAGGAATTTGTTAAAATACCTGAGTTCATCTTTCTGGTTACATTTCCTTCTGGTACATCATCTCTGAAGACTGTAGTGCAGATTTCTCCTTCTGGATGCCACCATCTGTAAGTCGAATCCTACAGATGATAGGTGCACACTAAAAGCATTAATCTGCCACTGCTTTTTTCAAATTTGGATGGATAAATCTAGGAACATATCAAAGGCACTTTTACTGCTTAATGATATTTTTATGTTCATTAGACATTACTGCAGGTTCTGAAATAGAGCTACCAGCTTATTCTAGCCTTGTTAGTCCATTTTATTTTTAAAGATACAGAAAAATTTTCAACCTCAAGATCTTTTTATCTCTGATAGCAGAATAGACCAGCTGTGTATGATTTTTTTCTTGATTTTCTCAAGAAATGGCACCACTTTGGGTAAATAAGTTATTTATTCTGTATCTGAACTACTTTATCCACAGAATGGGACATTTTGTGCCATAGAGAAGTGCTCAGAAGATGCAACACTTACACATTTTTATGATTTATGTGGCAGCACGAGAATCAAGAGGTAGGCAGACTGTTGTTTTTTTTGCTTTTTATTTTAACAGCCTGGAAGGGGAGTTCAGGAATACAACTGACTGACAAATCTTCAGCAGCACTTTGTTGAAATCTTTATTGGATATAAAATGTTTCAAGTAAAACATTTTGACTGATGTCTGTAGTGTGGAAATACACCTTGATTCCCATCCAGCTGCTGAGATCCTGTTGCACACAAGCTGTAGGCGCTGCAACTCCAAGTACTGATCTGACATGTGAAGTCTAAAAGCGCTGCAAGAACCTTCCAGGGCCTGCAGATCCAGAGCATGAAAGCCAGTTGGAGCCTAGTATTTACAGGACACCAAATTTATGGGGAATCAACAAAAATCCAGAGTGCAGAGTCAAAAATATGTGGAAATCTTCAGAAGTTGAGAGATAACAGAACAAAATTCCTGTGCTGGTGTTTAAATGCCTTGCTGCTTGGCTGATGTCAGAGGACATGGCACTCAGAGTCAAGTTCTTCATTTTGTGTTTATTATCATCATCATCATGATATTTCATCACTTGTTCTGTTAAGGCCTGTCTTTGTTTGCTTTCAGTGAACACCCAAAGCAGGGTCAATGACGGCATGTGCGGAGGAGTTATCAGTGTGAGCCCTGTTCTTACCTTGTACTGAACTAGAAAGGTTTTGGCTCAAGCTAGGAGCAAGACAGAAATGTGATGCGTCATGGTTAGTTTCTAAGATAGTTTCCAGTTCTTGTATAGTTTAAGATATCTAATCTTAAGTTTGACTCCTGCTGTTCTAGAAAAAATATGTAATTTCAAGCCTATCTTTACCTCAAATACCCAGGGTATAACTTTTGTATGCTAGCATGGTGTGGCTACAAACACAGTCTGTACCACTCCATCTCACTGACACTGAGAGCTGCTGAATCTTGGGCACAAACTGCAGGACTGTCCGTCTCAGGGCTCACCCATGGGAAACTGTGAATGGTGTAGTGTGATGATCCCAAGCACCAACTACTGATAAATGGATGTAACTGAGCTTTATCTAAGGTGTTCCTGCCTTTTGCAGAAGATTTGGACGAGATGACCTTTTAAAGGTCCCTCCCAGCCCAAACCATTTAGGGATTCTGGGATTTTGCATCTAGATGTTGCTATCTAGCCCAAATACACAATAATTTAAAAATACATAAAGTCCTCAGTGAGCAGTTGTGATGACCTGATTATTCAAGGTCTTTTGAGCAGAAGCTGTTTCCAAGTCAGTGGCAGAAGTCTACAATTCCAGAGGAAGGTGAAGGTGCAGTTGAAATTGAAGAGAAATTTGGCTCAGGAAGAATCTGCCTGAAAGTCCTTTTGTAGTGTGATTGTGGCTTTCTTGGCAGATATTTTGGCACCTTCCCAGACCCTTCCCCGAGGAAAGCCAACTACAGACAACAGTAGGAACAGTGTTTAAATAATCACTGTTTGTGCTTAGAACTATCCATTTTCAAATGCAGCTCAGAAGAAAGTATAAAGTGGTGAGGAATAGGTGAGGTTTTCAAAAGATCACGGAAATATCCTCTTCTGTTTCATAAATGGCTTTTTTTGCACAGTGCTTTAATGTGACAGATACAGGATTTATCCTCTCCTATTTTTGGACTTGTTTAATGGTCAGTTTGTACGTCTCAGATGGCTGGTTAAGAAATTAGGCTGAAACACTGGATGGCCATATTATCAGCCTGCAAACTCCATTTGTGAATGTTGATTTGATTTATAAATGACACTGTATCCTGGATTCTGCCTGGACATTTCTCCCTTCTGAGTGGCGTGGTGCTAGCTTGAGATGCAGAGTCTGCTTCCCTGTCCTTGGCTAGCAAGTTAGCTGCAGCCTATGTGGAGTAGTTAGGATTTCAGGTGGGCTGCAACCAAACGAAGGTATCAAGTGGCTTGTGCTAGGGGTAGGAAAAAAGGTAACTAAGTGGGCTGAAACCTTACATAACAGTAACTTTAATAGTAGGCGCTTATGAGGAATGAGGAGGCTTGCACAGGAAAATGAGGGAGGACCTGAAGGAATGAACAGACTGACTGAAGGGGGCAAAGAGTTGAAAGGCACTTCCATTTAACTGTGTCTTTCCACAACTGATTATATTGTGTGTGGTGTTCAAATGTGAAGCATGGCTATTTTAGAAGCCCCTCTGAGAGTATTCTCCAAGCCTTTCTTTAGCTGTTGCATCATTTTTAACCAGTGAGAAGCTAAGCCCCAAGTCCAGAATTTTGAGGATTGTGCAATTTCTTCTGAAAAGGCTCTGGAAGAATTACACTGTTAAGTGGACATGAGTTGTCAGACTGTAGAGGGCTAATTTTCAGGAAAGAGCAAAAGTGAGAATATCTGAATCCCAAAAAGCCTGATTAGAAGAGCTGAGTTTGTGAGATACCATTGGAATCTCACTAGCTGTTTCAATTTAAGGGCATGGAATATCCAGAGAATGAAGATTCTTGCTGAAGTCTGGTAAGCGTCTTAGTAGAGCGTCCACCAGGGCCATAGAGAAAATTCTTCTGGGTTTTTTTGGTGCAATGCTGTTTTCTAATTTTGCTCTCCATGGAGCAAAGATTTCATTCCCCTCCTCAATAATAAAATATCCTGTCTCCATGAGTGCACATTATGTATATTTAATGTCCTGTCACTAAATGCCCTTGTAAAAAGTCCCTCTCCATCTTTCAGCAAAGAAGAAACTCTTTCCTGCAGGGATGGTGAGACCCTGGAGCAGGTTGCTCAGAGCAGCAGTGGTGCCCCGTGTGCTGTGCATTTCCTAATCTGAGCAGCCATTTCCACTTGCTGGGAAAGAGAGGCTGATAGGAACCTGCTGCTGTGGGGCTTGTGCAGATTGACTTGCAGGAATCACAAAAGGAGAACATAACAATTCACAAGTGTGGTAGGCATTTTTTTTTCTGTTCTTGACCAGCCCCTACTTATATTTACTTTAATGTTATCAAAATTTGTGTGCTTATGCTTTTTTCCCTAGTCTACTTTCCTAGCTGTAAGTAAAAAGGCAAAATAGAAGAAAAGTCAAAGCAAAAGGTAAGTTTGTAACAAACACTTCAGAAATATTCACTGTTTTGTCCTGTGGGTTTCTTTAGTGTGGACTTTAATTAAATTTTTTTTTTAATTTAAAATAAGCATTTTTATTTCTGGTTTGCTAAGTTCCCTGAACTTATAGCTGAAAGCAAAAACTGCCAATTTGAAGGTCTCTTTAGACTGGCATTTGTATGTGGAAGGTGAAGACCTCATGTTTGTGAAGTTAACTGTCTATTACAATATAGGCAGAAGAACTGTTTATGTTACGTACTGCTTATAAACATGTAAAATTTGATATTGTTTTGATGAAAGGCCCACTGGAGGGAAGAAATTGAGCTTATACCTTGTTTCTGTCTCTGTTTGATTGTTTGGGAAGGCTTTCTCTAAATCCCTGACATTGATAAGAGAGAGACATTTGAGAAGTTCCCCCTAGCCAGACCAAGCCTGGGCTCACAAGCACAATTCCATTATTTCATCTGGATTTTATTACTGCAAGCAGCTTACCCAGCTGCATAGCAGGAATGTTTAACCAGGAACAAGACAAACTTCCATAAGCTGCTTAATTCAGACTTGGGACTGTTCCTTCAAATCAATTGATATTGAAATAATTACTTCTCAGAACCTGTAGAGGAAAAGGATGTAAAAAGAAAATTAAAATCTAATTACATGGAGGTAGGAAGCAGTGTCTGAGCAGACAAGTCTTAAGCTTTAGCAAATTTTCAAAGGTTACATTATTCTTTTTGTCCCCAGAAGTCTTTTTACTTTTCTCTCCTCCTCTTGCACTTTTATCACTGTTTTTTAAGCAACAAGGAATGCTTTTTTTAAAAAAAAAAAAAAAAAAAAAAAAAAAAAAAGTTATTTCTAGATGAAATTTGGGTAAAATTATTCATATATAACTTTTTGCCTTATTAATATTATAAAGAGAATGCCATCCAACAGAATTGACTGAGCTACCCTGGCAGTGTCAATGTCCTGAACAGAAGAATATAATGCTATTTTCCCAAGAGCTAGGGAAAATTTATTTGTAGTGTTTGCAGCTAAATTTCAGCTTAGGCAACTGTTCTGCTTCCTCTAATTCTCTCTTTATAAACTGTGTAGTTGTTCTCCTCTTCACTATTAAACTGCAGGTAGCATTATAAATTCACTGTGGTGGATGAGGTAATTCATGTATAGCATGAGCTAAATTCCCTTCTTCTTTTCAATAATTTTATATTAATTTAACTGCCCACCTCAATGGAATTTAAATGATGGAGAGCAGAGTTCATGATACTTTAGTGAGGCAGAAAGAAGAAAAATGGCCATGTTGAAAGTATATATATGTAATATAAAAGTAAAAATACTAAAAGAGTTTTTTGCTTTGTCTTGGCAAGGGGAGTTAAAGTAAAGCTGGTGCATTTTTAAGGGAAGTATGGAAACCTGTTTGTTTGGTTCAGCACAAGTCTAGATTGAAAGCAGAGCTATTGAGTTTTGAAGTGCATGGGGTAGGAAATGGGGGTTGAACCTCCCCTAGGGAAAGGTTACAGGGCAGAGGGAGAGAAAGGGTTTATACTGGGGTTAGGGTGTTCAAAAACAGCTTTCTGAAGTGAAGCAGCTAATCATTAAGACAACAAAAATGAGCAGTGGCCTTATACAAGTACCTTAGGAAGAGTTAAAATGGGGCAAGCATGTACAAGGCTTAACACACACGTGTGCATGCTCTCTAAACCTCCTGCTGTATTCAGTACAGGGGATTTGCCAGTTCTGGTGTAGTTTGTCTGTCTGGTAATGCCAAATGTACCTATCCCCTAAATATTTGTCCCTTTTTTCCTTGAACCCATATAAACATTTTTTTATTCACAACTTTCTCCAGCAAGATATTACAGGTATATGTTACCTTGTGCCTTCCTTGCTACTTTGAGCATAGTTCCCTGTAGTTTCATTTACTGAACTTCCTTGAAAACACCATCTATCCCTGTCCAGCCTTTCGATTTTGCACACCCGTTCTGCCCAAATCCCTGACACTGCCTGAAATATTTTGCCTACCAATTGTCTACTTCATAGGGAAGCCACTCCTTTTTTCTACTGCTTTGACATATTTTTAATCTCTTTTCCCCCTTCTGAAGGTTTTTGGTTTTCTAATAACAGATGATTTTCAAGCCATTGGTTTCAGTCATACACACACCATTCTTCCGTATTTATGTTCAGTAAGATGAATTGTCGATCTAAACAGTGATATAGTGACCTGTTCTCTTTATCCTTCTTTTGCTAATTCCAACATTTCCTTATTTTTTTCTCTACTATTGAGTGCTTGCTTGTTACTTTGTGGAACCAGCTGCTGGTTCCTCCAATTCTTTCTCTGCTAATGGCAATGTATAAGACTAGGAGTAATTTTCCTTGCTTTATGCTTATTTCTGCTGGGTTTCTGCCAGATGAATGGTTTTGTGAGGTCCTTGTGAGGTCCTTCAGGTTTCACAGTCCTTTCTCATCCTCACTCCTTTGAATGCTCGCTCTTTCTATTGCTGCCACACTTCCTTGCCTTACCACCTAGGACTGCTTTCAAGGTTAAGATGCAATAAAATGAATAGTACAAACTCAAGAGTTTCCACTAATTACTTTCCTCCACTGCAATACTGACCAGTTATCCATATCCTACCTCCTCCACCTTCCATCTCTTAGCCACTTGTTTCCTCATTCCTAAACATTGACCACTTATTTCTCTGCTGCTCAGCTGTTTTAAAAGCCTATAGTAAGAGAGATTATAGGGGAAAAAAGCCTAACAAAGCAACAATTCAAACCTTTTGATTATATAACCGTTTTTCTGTTCATTATTTCTTCCAATACTTCAATAATTTGATGAAATACAAGACTTCCCTCTGCAGAGCCTGTGCTGGTATCCATATCAGATACACAGATCTAAGGAAGTTGTATCTTTGTAGTTGCCCACTAATTATTGCTAGTGAAAATTGCTTTCTGTTTCTCAGTTGATTTTCATCCTTTGTCCTATGACTCACATAAGGTAAAGAATTTTTGCATTTGCATAATAAGAAACACTATTCTGAGAAGTGTGTTCTTTGCATTCGTTCAGCTTTCTCTAACTCATTAGTTTCAAAGTTCACTCATGCTCTTTGTTTAAAGAGCATGATGCAGCTCAGATGAAGTCCATTCCACTTGTGCAGGCTTTTTTTCAGATGTGTACCTAGGTATTGTTACAAATTGAAGAAAACAGACTTTTGGAGTTTCCTGCCTCAGATAAATTTGTACTGGCTTCACACTGCAGCTATATCTTATAGGAGAAGACACCTTTTAATCACAAAAGGTTGACTTTTGTTTTAACACTAGGAAGAGATAAGTTGTCACAGTTAAGAACATCTGAAAGTAGGTTTTGTGTTTAATGCTTTGCTGAAGAGATGTCATACAGCAAAAATATCCTCAACTCTGTGTTAATTTTTTGCAGAAACATTGGATTTTTTTTCTTCTCAAAACCAGCATTATGATAGACCAGCAAATTTATCCAACTTCTGCTTGTGAATATTCCAAATATTAATGACTATATTGAGCTGATGATGGGGTTAGTGATGCATTGTAAAAATGTTAAAATTTCATATAGTCCTGCTTCATTCCTATAGCTATAATGAAGAAGGCTGTATTGTGGATAATTTAGATAATTTGCAGGGGAACTAAAGCAATGACTGTGAAGGAGAATGTCGCGTGTCATCCCCCTAGGCCGTGGAGCACTCCATTTGCTGGAATAGCTTCTAACTGCTATTTAGTAGGCAGCTAGTGGAAAATAAAATTGCTTCAGGCAAGCGCGAATCTTATTCTGTATTATTAATGTTTGCAGTCTGGGTGAGGAATAGGGTAAACTAACTCCATTTCTAATAAGGGGAGAAAACTGGAGGCTAAAGGAAAGGGAGGAAAGGATCAATATCTTCTTTTAGCAAGATTTCTTTTGAAGGATTGTTTGTGTTGTGCTGAGTTTTTGTTGAGAGTGAAGTGAGATAGGAATAGTAGGTTAGACACCTGTATCTTCTCCTGGAGACAGTGATTTCTGTTATCTAAAGGTCATCCACAAGTGACTTGTTGATGAAGTTGGTGATCTCTGGTTTGCAAGAGCTCAAATGTTTCTGGAAAACTGAAAGTAAGAGAGGAGCATTATGTGAGAGAAACATTTCACACCCTGAAAGCTGGGTGAGTTCACCATAGTGTGCTGAAATCCTCTGGGAAAATGAGACTGTAGATTCTGGGTGCTAACAAGTGATGAGATTTCCACTAAGAAAATCTGAAAAATTTCAAATTCTCTGTGTTTTGTTTGTTTAATTGGTTTTGGTTTGTTTAGTTTTTTGTTTTGTTTTGGTTTTGAGTAAATAAGCTAAAGTAAAGCCAGCTTTATGGTATTGAGATGATGAAACATTACTAATCTATATAAATTGGCTCCAGAGGAACTTGTTCATCTGGGAATCTGTGTGTCCATTTATACCAAAAACTATTGAAGTCTAGGAGGACTGTGGAAGGAGCCCATCAGAAAACCTTTTCTTCCAAGTTTTCCACATACTAGCGCTAGAAGAGACTTTCATCTTTATAAAGTAGATTTCCCAAAATAGTGTCATCTGTGAACTGGCTGCCCTCAGGATAAAGAGAGGAATGCTTCAGAGGTGATACAACGTTTTCAGTAGGATGGTATGATGATCTCACCTCAGGCAAGATTTACTTTTCTTTCCCACTCAAATTTCTGTCAACTCTGTTCTCAGTGTGCCACCTGCTCTCCTGTGGACTGGATGTTAGACATAGCAAGTGCATGTGGAATATCTCTTCTTGGAAATATCTTCCAAACTGCCCATGGTTTTCTTTCCTGATACCTCCTAGTTCTTGGTCAGACTGAGCAGGGGTGTGCATGACTTCATCAAGAGAAGAAAGCGGTGTGCTTCAGAGCACGTGGGCTAAACATGCACATGACATCAACGAGAGTGAGTGACCTGGTTGATACTCCTAACATTCAGATAAACTCTAATACCCATATTCAGTACTTACATTTCTTTCCTGAAGAAAGAAATCATGCTGTAATCACTGTACTGGGATGGATGGTGGTGCCTCTTTTCTTGCATGCCAAAAAAAAGCACACATCTGGCAAGCCAGATGTGAAGATTTTACATAATCAGCATAAATTTTTTGAGATCTTGTTGATTGTTGTGTCTGGAGGGAATCCATACCTACCAAGTGCAGAGTTTACTTCTAAACTCTATAAAATAAATTTTTATTTTAAATACAGTGGGTTGAGTGGATATGTGCAAATGTTGAAATTCCTATTAGCAGATGGGAGTCAGAAAACATGAAATGAAGGTTAGTAGTGAATCAAAGCCTTCAATCTGCGTTGGGATTGCTGAGAAGCACCAAGCAGCAAACTGCAACTTCTTCTAACATTCTGAGTGGTTTAAATTTTGTCTCTGAGAATGTAGATGGGGAAGATGAGAAGAACTCTTGATAGCTTTATATGTAGAGAAAAATAACTCCCTGTCAAGTGAGATAACAACTATGTGATTTGATAAAAGATTTTCTTTAGTTTTTAACTGGATCAGTTTTGAAGCATCAGGTAACAGCTATCAAACAAATGTCCAACTATGATGCAAACAATAATTAGGTTATTTTTTTCCCTTCAAACCCTTCCCAGAACAGAAGTAAGGCTGTACTGCCAAATTATTCATTTGCCATCTCATTTTCTATTCGTGTAATTTCCTTTGGTGCATTGGCAATGGTATGTTGTGCTATCCTACCATACTTCATCTGTTGTGTAAGTTTAAAAGTAGTTAATGTTAGACTAGGAAGAGCTAGTGTGACAGTAATAATGCAATTCATCCTTGATTTTCAGTATTCCTTTCCACCATCAGTATTTGTTGTGGAGGTGATTTTTTTACATCTCATTATGAGGCTTTGATTATTCTGTTTGGAGAGGGCAGTTTCTGAACTTACTGCAGGATAGTTTATTTCTTAAAGCCTGCACTGATGTTTTTTCCCCTTCCATTAAGATATGTGGCTTAACTTTTAGGGTATACTATTTGGGGTTTTTTTTTATTCTTTCTTGAGAACAGAAATGTAGTAGAATTATGCAGCATAACTCTGATCTTAGCCTTCAGGGGGGCTCAGAACGAAGATTTTCTCCTATCCATCTCCTAAACACCAAGCAATGGTGTGCTGTGTCACCTGTCAAATGAAGAGCAGCTGAGAATCCCTTGGACTCTAAAGAAAAACAGCAGACATAGCTAATACTGATCCAATAAGAAATTAATGCACTGTCTGCTGATAGATTTACCTCATCCTTTTTCTTCAGGGAAGAGTTGATCCCTGATGTTCTTGAAGCCCCTGTGCCTCTAAGAGCAGATTGCTGTGAACGTGTAGGACTCGGTGCTGATGGACACAGTGGTTGTGTGTACACTGATTGTCCCATGTCTCTAATGTGCTACAAGGACTGGAAGGGGCTTTGCTGCTCCTTGGCAAATGAAAAAGCCCTTTCAAAGAGGAATACTGAACTTCCTGTTGGGTCTCCAAGCCTCTTGAGGTGAAGGCTGTATGGCCTGCAGCACAGCTGAAATCATGACTAAAAGTCAAGTTGCCAAGGCAGGAATCTTGTTCAGCTGATATTGATGGAAGAGAGTTGGTGGGTCCTATCCTTTTAGCCACAAATACATATGTGGCCTTTCTGACCAGAGAGTGTTCTCTCTGTCCCCAGCAGCAGCCTCTGGAACCCACAAGAGACATTAACTACAGTGCTGTGGAAAATGGGAAATAAACAGCCTTGCTATTTGACTTAGCTTTCATTTTATAGGTTAACTTACAAAGATTTTTTTGTTTTCTCGCTTTTTTTTTTTTTTAATTGAAAGCTGAGGCTTTAAAGCTTTAAACTTCAAAATCATGAATTCAGCGTTAGATGGGCAAAGAATACCTTTATTCACCTGAAGCATTTAGTAGCCATTCTCTCTTTTCACATAATCACAAATTAGTTGAGGTTTGAACAAATCTCTTGGGACTGCCTAGTCTAACCTCCCTCCCTCAAGAGGAGTCAGCTGGAGCAGGATGTTCAGGGCAGTGTGCAGTGAGATTATGGACATCTCTGAGGATCGAGACTTTATAGGCAATGTTTTAGTGTCTGACCACCTTTGCAGCAAAAAAATTGTTCTGTGTCCATACAGAATTCCATGTGCATCATTTTGCCCCCATTGCCTCTAGTTCTCTCATGTGGCTCTGAGACCGCTCTGACTCCATTTTTAAGCCCTCTTGGACATTTATATATCTTCCTCCACCAAAACTTCTCTTCAGACTGAAGAGTCCCAACTCTCTCTCAGCCTTTCCTCATGTGAGGTTCTGCAGTCCCATTGCTGTCTTAGTGACCCTTACCTGGACCTGCCCCAGAACTAAAAGCCAGTACTCCAGGTGAGGCTTCACCAGCACTGAGCAGAGAGGACGTCACCTTCCTCAACTGGGTGACAATGTTTTTTCCTAATACTGGCCAGAATATTGTTTTACCTCTTAGCTGAACAATTCTAATTTCTAATCTTCTAACCAGTGAATGCTTAAATGTAAAAAAAAAAAAAAAAAAAAAAAAAAGTAACCACTAAACAATACTTAACATTATGGATTAAGAGAATATTTAAGCTTCCATGTAATCACTGTGTCAGTAATGCTTAATGAGACATGACTCCTTGTAATGTCCTATTTTTTGCTGAAATCATTGGTTAAAAGAAAAATTGTGACAAAATAAGTTAAAATGGTGGTTTTTCTCCCTTGCTTCTGCTCCCCTTCATTCTTCAAGCTAATAAGAAAAAAAAAATCATTTGTAGGAGAACTTTGATTTCATCAACATATTCCTCTTATGATTGATAGGAAAAACACCAGATGAGCACTCACTATGTGGAAACCAAGAGCAAACTCTATGTTTATCTAGACCTGGTCCACTAGTTGAAGAGATGTGTGAGATGTGCACTTGCTGCATCCTTCTAGAAGCACGGGTGAAAATACCCTGCTCTTTGGGTGCTCTGTACTGCATTTGAGCACTGGCATATTAGAAATGGGGGAGTGGATCTGAGGGAAGGGCAGGGGGCAGTATACAGTTCTAAAACTTGTGATGGTCCATCCCAGAACTGAGCTTGCATTGGGCATTCATAAGCTCAGATAGCACTTCTCAGGATATCACAAAAGGAGCTCATGTAAGACAGGACATTTTTCATCAGTCAGAATTTAAAAACCTCTCCCAGAGAGGCTGGTAAAACTGGCAGTCAGCTTACAAAGTCTTTGTTATCTCAGAAGTACAAATCCTCCTTGCATTCCTTGTGGGATACCACAAAATTAAAATCACCCTAACTACCCTTGATTCTATCCTATCTTGAGACTTATCTTGAGAATAGGAGGGTTCTTAGGCCAGTGCAGTCCCATTACACCTGCCAGTCACAGTGAAGATTCAAGAGGTGGGTACTGATGGACAAAAGTCAAGTACAGAGAAGTGAGGGCTATAGTCTGTATGTTTTTGTGAAGAACTGTTTGGAAACTTCCCTGTCTGACCATTCAGGAGCACTCTGGCAGTCATGTTCCCACCACCAGACACTTCCACTGCTGGAGCCTTCACAACAGGCAGCTCCAGGGACCCAACAGGATCCTGGGTTTACTGCCTGCACACCCCACACCTTCACAGTCAGACAAGGCTTCCTCAGGGTTCAACCCTGGGTTTTTCACAGCAGGGTCTCAGACTCAGTCTGGATTTCTTGAAGTAATTTTACCATGGTGCAGCCACGTAATAACAGCTGGAGCTGGTGCCTCCATAGAGGGACCATGAACAAGAGAAATCCTGGGCTTTTGTACCCTCACAGTCTGAGGTCTTCCAGCTGAGTCATTAGCTCCTGAGTACCTCCAAGCGTCCATCACTGTCTGGGCCACAGGTCCCCACTCTAGTGCAAAGGGTCAGTACCTTGCCTCAGGCTCCACCACTCAAAGCTCAACCTGCAGCTGGCACTGCACCTCACATTGCATTCCTCAGCAACATGGTAGTAAAGTTTGAGTGTGTTCTTTCTTTTTGTTGCTTAAATGATGCCTAAGAACAACTGTCAGAAGGTACAATTGTCCCTTCTTGTTAGGGCTACCAACTCTTTTACTCTGTCTGCTGTAAGAGATGCAAAGTCTCTTTGTTAGAGAGAGCAGTACCATCATTATGAGATGACCATACAGCAAAATTATGCAAGAGCACTACCAAACAGATGGTGTCCTGGTACAGTGCAGCACTCCTATTTGAGTTTCTTAAGCTCTTACAGAACTGTTATACAGAATATTATCCCTGCATCAACAAAAACATCAGAAAAAAATTCTTTAAAATGTTATCCTCCAGAAGATCCTTGCTGAGAGCAGGTAATAGCCAAGAGACTTTGGCTAGATGATCTGTTACTTTTAGGCAGCATGCAGTCACTAATCCACTGGGCTTTATGGGTCTATTTAAATTAGATATATGCAGGCAGTGCATTATTTATAACCAAAAGCATGAATAATTCAACGTGCCCACTCTCAGCAGGTATCCAGCTTGTGCCAGAAGCCTGCACTAGATCCTTGCTTTCAGAATAATGAAGAGACTATTAGATAAGTCTCTTCTGCTTGTATGCTCCAGTTTGCTCTGTCTGCTCTTTCTTTTGTATTTCTAGTTGGGCTCTTTTGTCAGTGAAGAAGAATAGATGATGCTTTCTCTACATTATTCCCTTCATCTGGAGATGACATACTATGTCTAAAACAAATTATGTAAATCCGTTTAGGATGAATGCATTAATTTCATTTCTGTTTCATTGTGATGGAGACAGTGCTGTGTTCAAGACAAGGGACTTAAAGGCAGCGTGGCTCAGGGAAAGCACAATGCTCCTGGCCTAACAAATCTGGTCTGCTACCCTCCACTGCACAGCTTGGGCTCAGCTGTGTCCTGAGAATAGTTGTGGCTGCTCAGCCTTGTTGGACAGTGTCTGTTGAATCATCCTCATGCTCAAATCCAGAGGCTGGAAAAGAGTTCATACTACCTGCTCTCTGGCCCTCTAGGCTTCTTGTAATAAGTGGTCTGAGTTAGGGCCTTCTAGTGGGAGGGTTGCTGCTGCTTGCTCCTCTCTGAAATTTAGACACCAAGTCCAGAGCAAGCAATACAGTAAACTAAATTTGTCTGTCCATTCTGAGTCTGGGCTTCTCTGAAAGAGCTTACAGTGCTATTGCTTGTTTCTGCCCAAGCCCAAGAGTAACCAGGTATTGCAGTCAGATTTTAAAACACTGGGCAAACAACCTGAACAATTTGGGGAAGAAATAAAAATTCTTCAGAGCATGTGATGTACTGGGTTGTTACACACACAAGTCAGTGCAGCAGAGACCTCCAAGTTCCCTACAGCTAAAAACAGAATGCAAGTGCTTTACCTATAAGCTTTGTTTTAAATCCTTAGTGGTCTGTTACTGAATCAGTGAAGAATTGTTGCGGCATTTTTCTGGGAAATAAAATACATTGATTCAGGCTCTCCCTGTCTATGTGACTACAGATGAGCTATTATTTTCTGTACCTCAGGTCCTCATTTATGCATCTGCATAATAGCTCCCTAATCATTGCAGTTATATGAAGAGAAAAATGCACCAAAGATAGTGAGCACTTGAGAGTCGTGGTTTGGAAGGCAAGTAGAGTTAGCTAAATATTATAATTACAGTTCTTCTCCTACAACAGCCTAAGAGAGATTGCTTCTGTAGTCACTAAAACACAGCAGTTAGAGAGTACAGCCAGTTTGTACAGGAGTATAGTAGCATTACACAAATTTATGTAAAAACCATGATTAAAACATTCTGCAAAGTTGCTGCTTAGAATTTGTAGCCTAGATGATTATAAAAGCTCTATGTGGAAAATTGCAAGGCTTCAAATTTTGAGGTACATCATAGAGTCTTCAACAATATAAACTTTAGTGGAGTGTTTAAATGGATAGTGTTCTTGGGTGTCGTTGCTTCAGAAATAAGAAACTGAGAAAACACGCTGTGATCAGATATGATATCATCATTTGTACCTGGTTGAATTTTGACTTCCACACTTCCTGCCAAGATCTCTTATAAAAGCACTGACCTTAGCCAGCATGGCTTAACAGAAAAGAATCTAACCAAATCACATAAACAGTAGAAAGTCCAAAAGTAGAAAAAAGGATACTCTGGCAATATAGTGGTATCCTTAACTGGGATTAAGCAATAAAATCTGTTTCAAATGCTGTGTAGAAAATCCATACTACTGTGAATTCTTTTTGATTTGTTTTCCTTGGTTTAGCATCTTAATGACTGGTTATAATTCCCCTCTGAATGTCCAGTGATTCAATGACAGAATCATTTCACAATATCACATTTTTTTGTTCCAATAGGAAAGACAAGTTCTGTGCTCCAAAGGGGGAACTTAGCTTATTGTAGAAAAAGACACTAAGAAGATAAAAGCCTCACAGAACTGCAGGATGATCTGGAAAAAATTCTTAATGAAGGTATTTGGCTAAGAAAGGGAAATTCTTCCCAACTCTAATAAATGATCAAAGAGCTATGTCCATTTCATACTGTGTGATTTGAAGCTGTGGTGGCACACATGCATAAAAGGTTTATGGTAGGGATGAGAAATAAAGGGTGTAGAAAATAACTTGGGTTGGTCATCAGTGACCTCAGTGGCTCTACTAATGGTTCTGCTGTTTTGTCCTACCAGGTGAATCAATAAGGGGTAGAAATTCTAAGCCAAAGATGGCTTGCATATGAAATTTATGAATCTCGGAAGCAGAATCTGAAAGTCTTCAAGGGAGGAGAGCTTGAGCTTTCATTAAACCTTGTTACAAGTTCAAGATGGCCAGTTGCAGCTGAAACATTGGTGTGAGAGTCTCTGCCCTCATAGATATGTGATCATAGAAGAGCTCTGGAAGTCAAATTTCAGGTAACTCAAAACTTTGTTTTCATCTGTTGCATGATTTCTTTTAAGATACTCCTGGGAAACATAAAATATGAGTTATATACAACTGATGAAGGAATTGGAACCTAAAAGCAGTTTTGTTTGCAGCTACTCCCCACAAACTTTGCTGTCTGCATCACAGACAGTGCCTGCCATTACTTGTTTGTAGGGGAGAGAGTGCTTTCCTTAAGCTGTATTAGCAAGATATTTACTGCTCAAACTCCTACTTCTTACAGGTACTTGGACCCCAGTAGCACACTGTGATGGATTTTTATATCAATGTTGCCACTATAAGTAAAGAATAAAGTGTTGTAAGAAAGTGAGAAGGGAAGAGATAGGAAATCAAATGTATCTATGCATTAGTTTGGTTTAGACTAGGTTCATTTAGCATTCTCTGATCACTACAGAATCAAAATAGTTTTTAAAAAATGGGGTATTTATTTTCATAAATTCCTATCTGTAGAAGTGAGATAGTGCTCCTCTGTTTATCTGGGAAAACAAGGCACAGCAAGATTAATGCAGAGTTCATTGGATGTAAAGAGCCTGGTTTTAGGAAGTGTTTCCAGGGCAGGCTCCTCAGAATAGGAACTATTTAGAAGGCATTGCAGGGAGAGAGTTGTATGAGACCCAGCAAAAATTAGGCACCAACTGCTGCAACTTTTGCCATTGGTCAGGTTACAATTGGGAGTAAGCAAGTTGAAAGTTATGTATTCCTAAATGTAAATGAAAGAGAAATGGTATCTAGATGATTAAGAACTTGAAATTAGTAAATATTTTATAATAGAAACACTACCAATTTGAGAAACACTGAGGAGGGAAAAACAAAATAAAACTCTCCAAAAGGCTGGTGTCTGTTGAGAGTAGCAACTTAATTGTTCATCCAAGAATCTGTTGTGTACCTCTCAAGAGCAAAGAGGGCACACACCTTTTCTGCCTGTGCCCCTCAGTGACCCTTGGCTGGCCACAGGGCTTGCAAGAGCTTTGCTGATCTCATTGTATGTGCTACTTCCACCTTAAACCAAACGAGAGATGTAATCTCTCCAGTGCTGCAGAGTATGGGTATCACCAATTCCCTTGAGGGCTCAGAAAATAGGGCAAGGTAGAGGAAGGATTTCCATTCATTTAATGCACTGATGATCTGTAGTTTGCAGGAGCACATCTCAGATTCTGCAATTTGACTTAAAAATCTATTACTGGATTGAAGGCAGCAACTTTGTGGTTTGAAGCCAGAGCAGGGCCACCTGCCCACTAGCTTCACTAAAGCTCTGTGAATGTTCCAGTGATGTTAATTCTGTTCAGCTGCTAGCAGAGTAGAATCTCCAAGAGATCATTTGTTGACAGATGCTGCAGAGACAGAGGCCTTGACTTCCTTTTTTAGCCTTAAATATCCTCCATCAGGACCTCCAAAGAAATGCAGAAGGTCTGCAATTACACCATCTCTGGCATATCTTCCTCTTTAAAAAATTTAGGGCTTCATTTCTCAGGGCTATCAATTTGGCAACTTCTTACCCAGTGCTAAATTTACTGAAGGTTGAAGGAAGTTTCTAACCATAACATTTGGATTTATGAACTCTTTCTTGTAAGACATGTTCTCTTTGAATATCATTGACTAGGAAATAAGCTAAATGAAGACATAATCCTGCAGCATGTCAAGCACTGTCCTCTTTCTGAATTCTGAATTTCTGAATTCCAACATAGGCTGGAATTGCTCTTACCTTGGGCAATGACATGGAGTTTCAGCCTGAACATTCTTTCATATGTTCTTTCTCAGTTTCAACACCCACCCCCTCTTCCCCAATATATATTCACTCCTTTCCTTCCCTGCAGTTTTTCACCTAACTACCTACTTTTCAATCCTTATGACATTTTAAGGCTGAACAAGTTTCCCTTGAACCAGTGATTGCCTCAGAGCCTCTTTTACTCTTGCTGCAGTTCACCCTATGTCTGATTCTTCTGGATCCTTCCTGGAGCCTTCTACATGGCACAGTGATTCAGCAAACTCTGTGTCGGATTTCTTTCCTGACAAGTAGAACTGGTTTCAGTAAGATAGGATGAGAAAGCCAGAGATTGCAGATATTACTGTATCACATATTCCTGTATCAAACTGAGACTTGTTTGAAGTTTTTGAATAAAAAATTCTAAAGCAAAGTTATCAGCTGAAGCAAAATAGTTTATTTAAACTTTAACTGCATCAGTTTTAAAGCAATCACTCTAAACAAAAGAGAATTCTTCATTTTCAAAAATGTAAAAGTGTAAAAAGATTCTTCATTTTCAAAAATGCAAAAAGATTACTTTGAAATGCTTTCAAGATGCAAATTTTAAAAAACATTGAAGTGCGGCCTTCGTCACACACACACCAAAAAAACCAACAGCAAAACAACAACAGACCCCCAAAGAACCTCTGAAAGTCAGTGGATTCCCACGAAACATTTAATGGAAATATTTTCTGACCAGCATTATGAAACTTTAGGTCTCCTCACTTTCTCCTGTGATGCTAATCATGGAGCAGTATAGCAATATAGCTTCAGTTATGCCGGATTATTTCCATTCTGCAACAGTCTCTGTGGATGAACCACATTGGGTGCATTGATGCAGCTCCTGAGAGGCCAAGCAGAACTGCCTGTGCTGGTCCAGAAAGAGCAGCAGAGCTGTGTTAGCCCTGAGTTGAGCTGAGCTGAGTCCTGCCTGCTGAGCTCAGTGCACAGAGTCTGGGTAGAGTGCCAAGCTAACAGAGGGAGTTTGCTCCTGTTACCGCAGCTGGGTTATTTAAAACCAGGTGATGTGCAGATACTGAATACTCAGTTGTTCAATGTCAATAAATCTTTCCTTTGTTTAGTGGAACACAGCTGAATCACAGCTTTGTAGGGTCACAGGTATGAGGAAAGTCTGAACTGAAATCAAGTTTCTCTGGCTTCCCATGTTTCAGCAGGCATTCTGCTTAGCCCACTTTGAATTTCTTGTTATGTGTCAGACAGAATAAACAGTTCTATTTCCCTGCTCTGCCAGGTATTATGTAGGCTCACGGTACAGTGAAAACCACGCTCAACAGACTGAGACAAACATAATTTTAAATTAGGAATTACTGTCTCATGCTTTGAGAGAAGTGCCGGGGAACCTCCACCTCGGAGGCAGCAGGGACCAAGCGGAATAGAACAGAATGATTGTTATTTAGCAAACACCAAAGACTAATTCTGCAATTGGTACACAACAAAAATCATGCAGAGGTACCTGTCGGCACTGGGTCCTTGGAGGGTTGGAGTGCAGCAGGAGGACAGGGGCCATTTTCAGTAGGGTTTTCAGTGTCAGAAAGAACTGTAGTAGACTGCAGTGAAATACATTTTTGCTGGGAGTTGAATTCTGACTGGACTACTAAAATGTAGCATTATTTTCCTGTGTTTATCCAAGACACACTGAAGCATTTTAAATTGCCTTCTTGTCTGCTGGCAGCTCCTATTGAGAGCTGAAAAGGCTGAAATGGCTAAAGAGGGAGCTAATGAATAAAAATGGTTCAGTTGTCCATTGCTCAGTGGATCAGCAGCCTCCTTGCTCATGCCTCACCAAATAACCAAAAGGGAGGGAGGCGAGATACTGAAGACACTCCCGGGGTCAGAATGTGGCACAGTGGGGACTATGCATTGAGAAGGCACAGAGACATTACTCAAAGCTAGCACTAATGTCTGTTCCTTTGCAGCAAGAGTGCTCCACTATTCCAGTCACCTTATCTGACTGATGTTTGTGACTTTAGGGACTTTTTTTTCTGTTGTGATGGTCTTTTTTGTTACACTATGATACCAAATACCTTCTCTCTGGGCACAGCAAGCTGTCTGGCAAAATCTCTGTGTTCTGGTGTTTTCTGTTCCTCTTTGTGAAGTAAGGTGGGAAGAATGGGGTACTGGAAAAATAACCTTAAAAGGAATTGGAAGGTGATGTTAAAAAAACATCTTTTCTTTCTATTCCTTCCTTCCATTTCTCCTGTGTTCTGTCCTGCTAGTGGAGGCACGCTGTCATAAACCCAAAGCAGATTAAACTGAGGTTTTCCTACCTGTATGCAAAGTTTCATTACTTTAAATAAGGATTTTGTCACAGGGAGGCTGATTCTTGCCCATTTGTCCCTCAAGGTAACCTGAATACCTGCAGTTTGTTGATATCTGCTTTTGCTCTTACATTAAAGTAAATTATGGATAAGGCCTGATACTACAACAGTTTGTGTTCCCTGGGATACCCACAGGATGAAGTACCAGATGCTCAGCATCTTGTAGGTCACAAGTGTTAGACACTGACACTGGCTTGAAATGACCAAAGATGGGATTTTTAGCCCACAAACTCATCTCTTTCTCTGTTACCAATATTCTACCTGGACTAAGATATGTACCAAAGTACCTGGCATGACATAAAGGTAAGCAGGGGTGGAAATGAGGAAAATGGCCAAATTTCCTTTTTTGTTTTCTGCTCTTTGTTTCCACGACTTTATTCATGATTCCAGGGCTGTGCTAGGAGAAGACACAGAGCCCCATGTAAAAACTGATGTAACAAACACGATTTCATTTTACAGCTTCCTTCAGTTACTTTAACCCATGGCTCAAAAAGAGTCAAAGTGATTTCTTATCGCTATGACTTGGCAAATTTTGCATGTACATTTTATGTACTGCTGCTGCACATTGTTTAGTTGAGTGGTACCCTTGTCCTTAGGCTCAAGCCTGGGAACAGTGATGATGGAAATGCCAGTACTGCCTCAATGTGTCACTTCACATTGGTCTCCTGAGACAAGAAGGCCACTTATTTCCAAAAAGGCACAATAATTTGTGTCAGCTCGTTAAGCCAGCATACTGCTGATTCAGGCACTGAACTCTAACAAAGCACTTTGTCCCAGCTCTGTAATGGCCTGTCCCTTGTATTGCCTCGGGGATAACTGAGATAAGTTCCTGGAGGGAAAGGTCAAAGAACTCAGGAAAGATTGTTATTGTCAATCCGAATTAAAAGTGATGCTGGAAATATAATATTTGAATAGTGCATTGAATAACTGGAAGGGAAAAATCTTGTGGAGAGTATGTGTAAGTGTGAAACTCCAGACAGAATAGAGCTGCTGCCTGTATATAAGCCTCTGAAAAGGAAGGAAGAATTTAATAGATTAGGAGTGGAACTTGGCCTTATTAATTCATTTCCAAGACTGAGGGGGAAATTTTTTTCAAAAATACCATAAGGAGAAAATGCTAAGTGACCAATGCAAGACAGGCCAAATAATTTTGCAGGAGGCAGTAGGTGGTACAAGAGATTATTCAAGGAGGTCAAACAGAAAAAGTTTTTGAAGGATTTTTCTTTGGTTTTGGGCAATGGGTGATATTAAGCTGTTCCTGACAGAACTATTTAGGACAGGTGTTTGGGAGGGTGGATCCTGGAGTACACTTCTTTATGGAACTAAGACTCGGTGCATTGTTTTGTTTGCACTTTGTATCTGCTTGGGTTGATTTAATCTGGATCTTTTCAGAATCCTGCTAGGGGAGTGTCAGAAGTGAGAGAGCAAGCTCATTCCTTCTGAGCTGAAACAGCAGCTCAAGAAATGTGGACAAGGCTGCTCAATTTTGCAGAGGTGTCATTTTGTTGGGGGGACAGGTGCAGGGAGGGTAGGGGGAGATCTGCTTTACAGTGAAATTCCTTTTGGTCTCTTGGTATTAAGTGAGCTAACTTTTTTCAGATGAAATCTGCAGTACCAGTTTATGTGCTTAATTGGATGAAGGATGTTAATACAGCTGTAAATTTTATAACCTCTGTCCCATGCATGCTTCACCTGCGTCTTCACCTGCCTTTCCTTTGTGCTTTAAATAGGTACAAATATTGCTAGATAACCTGAAAATGCTCTCACCATTCAGTCTTCCTATTAATTGGCAAATGAGAAAACTCTTTTATTTTCTTTGTGCTGTATTTTGCTGACTGCTTGCTTTGATTTGGTAGTTTAAAAACAGCTACGTAAAACCATATTTTCATTTGCCTATTATATAATTATTGAGCCACACTTCTATTCTCCTATATCAAACAAAAAGCTGAGGGAGTTAAAAAACATTTGGTTTTGGGGAACTGGTTCAAAAAACAGGCTCTTTGGGGATACTAAATTTTTTTTGCAGAATCTTGCAAAAAATGCAGCTGAAACTGAATAACCCATTCAGGCAAAGAAGTAGACCTATTGCTCAAATTTTCAAAACAAATCAGGATTGATTTTATTTTTGAAGTATGTGGTCCCCTGCTTCCAGTTTCTGTGACAACAACCATCACTATGATTTCACTTACACCTGAAAAATGCCAAGCCTGATTCTTCAGGGACCAGAAAATACAAAATATCATCAGAAAATGTGAGCTTGATAAAATTTTCCAACTTCTTGACAGAGATACACATAAAGGTTGGGAAATCTGAACCAATATATCCCCAAAACTATGCATTTGAGATTTTATGCTTAATTGTTCTAAAAACACACGTTTAGTGGCAGTTATCTCCCTCTCTTGAAATATTGATAAATTTTATGTTTACTATATGAAAGTTTGGATATATTCCTAAACTGGATTTTTATCTTGGTCTCCACAACCAGAAAGAATTGCTTCCAGTAGACCTTGATTGCCACAGCAGCTTCATTAAATCTTCTTCAGATTATTTCTGACAGCAATATTGGATACTGGAAGGGCTTCCAAGTGCTGTAAATTTTCTTAGAGTGAATGCAGCTGGAATCCCTGAAGAAATACAATGTTGTTTAAACCTCTTTTTGATTCTTACCCCAGTCTCTTTCTCTCCCTACTTCTCAACATAAGAATCAACTCAGATGTTTCCCACACATTTTATATTTAAAAGCTATTAGGGACATTTCTTGTACAGTGTTTAATTTAGATGCTATTTTATACAGCAGCTTCTGGCTTGGCAAAGGGAGCATTACACTGTGAACTTGCAGAAAGAATCAAGTCAGTGATAGGGGTGTCTGCTAATATATTTTCTAGGCATTTGCATTACTTAGCTGTAGGTTCATTTAAGAGATATGTTCAACACTTTGTTTCTGAATGAACCAAATTCATATCTCTTCTGCTCTTCATTTTATTCTGTTGTTTATTTTTAGTAGTGTACATCTATATGAGCCCTCAAGTAGCATTCAATTGTGGCAGCCGTTTATGGACAGCTTCTAATAAGTTTGTACTAGCTTTTAGTCTCTGAATTCAGGCATGAAGTGGTCTTAATGAGCAAATTCTGCAAATGGATGTATGCCTGGTGAATACTGACTGCCCTTAGCAAAGTGATAAGGGAGACCTTCCTGGTTCCAGCACCAGCTCCCACGGAAACAAGCCTGTTTTCACTAATATGTCTTGAGGAAGGGAACACTCCAGAAAAGCTGTAGGAAGTGGTGCTAATGCATGCCTAATGCCATAATCCAAAAAATGCCAAACAAGACAGTGTTGTGTGCACTACAGAAGTATTCATGAATCATGGTTTTCTCCCCAGTAATTGCAATGACTGGAGAAACCAGGAAAAGACTACAAATGAAGAGAGTTTTACGATAGGTTCTCTGATTCTCAAACTGTTCTGGCATATATTAATTTAATTTTATATATATATATATATGTAGTTATAAGTTTTTTTATTTTCTTTCTCCCTTCCATTTTCATTTGAGGTGACTGATTTATAAACTTTCCTTATAGACAGAAAATAGTATCCTTTAAACTCTGTTATATTTATTTCATGCTGTGAGGTAATTGTCAGGTGATCTCACGTAGCACATTTTGATCTGTCTATAAATCAGTGTACATTAGCATGTTCTTTAGATTGAGCAGGATTTTGCTAGGAGCATCTGCTCCTTACTCCATAGAACTGTAATCACAGTTTCAAGTAGGAGAGTCTAATAGATGTAATGCTGCAGAAGACTATAAGGACTTTTCACTGGGACATTCTCTGAATGTCTCTCTAGCTAGGGTTGAATTATTTAGTAATGAGATTAAAACCATTCATAAAGCCTTGCAATGAGAAACATTTTATGTTCACACACTGGATATAACATAACTTTATTCAGGTTGGAATAGACAGCATGATGCAGATAAGCAGCATTACTCTGATGAAAGGTAGTAAGCATCAGACAAAATTTCTCTTCTGTCTCATTTTGAAAAATCTTGTGTTTAAGGGAGATGATGATGGTAGCCTGCCAGTGACAGACAGTATGTGCAGCTCAGTTCTGTCACTTATGGGTTTGTTAAAGTGGTTAAGGTATCAACAGTCTGGTTTTAGCCACAAAATTAGACTACAAATCCAGGTCACAGGACAAGCCAATGTGTCTGGGCAGGGTCCTCTATCTAAAACTGTGTTTGAATATGGCTGAATATTCCAGAAAGGGCTGGAATTGTTATTAGCAGGAACATATGCCACTAATACTGGTAGCATGAAAAATCTACTTTCTAAATCGTGTGTGCCTATGTAAAATTAAATACGTTCGTGTCCCTCTGCCACATTCTTCATTTTTCCAGAGTGAAATCAGACAGATGAATACATTTAATTAAGGCATCAGAGAGAGGACTTGTTGGCTTTGCTAGTACAAATTAGTTTGAAAGCGAACTTCCATCATTCTCTTTGCTTGTTAGGATAGACAGATTGATTTTATGATTTCCTTGAGACATAGAACACTGTTTTTAAGAGGGGAGTGGGATAGAGAGTGTGTAATAGCTGCATATCCAAGAGGTGACAAAAATGTTCTGTTAGAGTAAGGAGAAAAGATATTATAAAAGTGGATGTATTTGTGGAGGCTGAGGGAAAATATGCACCATATCTGAGCAGAATTACTGAGTTTCTTTCTCCATGGGCTAAATAAGATCTAGTTATTTAGAGTTCCTCAGGGTTGCTCATATATTTGTGAAGCTATGAGTATTTTGGATGAAACTCTTTTTTGTGTGAAACATTGCTCTTCACATGCCCTCAGCTTTGTCAGATTTGAGATGAGAAAGACACAGTGTAATTGAAATTCAAATAAATTGGATGTGTGCCTCTGACTTTAAGCCTCATTCTCAACACATTGCTCAGAAGTGGAGGAATTAGAGTGAGATTTTTTTTCCCCCCTGATTTTTTCTACAGATTAGTATTGTTCAAATATTGGTGGAATTACACAGTCCCCAGAGATTTGAAAAGAATCAAACAAAGCTTTGGGTTTATCCTCCATCTACATTCTAAGATTAAACTGGATTTTAAACATACTGAGACACCCAAAATCTCCTGGGCTCTCAGCTGATGCTTGTAGCAGTGCAGCCTTCGTGACAGGAGGTGGGGAGGTACAGCATGGGTGCCCAGAAAAAGTGCTCTGTAGTCTAAGATGGCACAAATGAGCATTTGCTGCAGAGCGGCTGTGCTGCCTTACACCCACTGAGGATTTTGTGCATTAAAAATCTTTTCTTTAAGACAAATATTCTCCATCAGATGTCAGGTCATGTTTTTCTTCAGGTCACATAAGAACTACAAAACTAACCCATTCCCACATCTTTTGGCTGCTGAGCTTGCCTAGCAATCTTGAATAACAAAAGCAACAAAACTTGAGCCAGATGAAAAAGCTACAAATCAAGATTCTGCTCTGCAATGTGGAAAATAACATCTAGATTTTGATTGTTTTATTTATTTATGTATTTATGCAAATTATGAGAAACATTTGGGTTGCACAGCTTTATCATTAGAATAATGCTACTTAGTCATGCAGGCATGTCATTTTACTGTGGCTGTGGGAGCTCCATTTTTTAATGTAAGCCTATTAAGAGCTCAGGGTAACTTTTCAGGGTATCATATAGGAAGGCAGAATACCCATTGGATTCAAGAACTAGAAAATTCCCCGAGAACCTCTCTAATCATGTTTTCTTAAACCTCTCTTTCCAGGCCCAGGCATCTAACCTCGAGGTTCAGGGAAATATCCCATCGACTTTATAGCCCTTTCATCAAATTAAAAAGAGAGATGAACACCTGTGCCACATTTAGACTTAAAGTATTTTTGGTGAGAGATAAAAATTAAATTTTTTCTCTCCTTGATTTGATACAAAGTTAGATGCATTACCCAGGAGACAGTACCCTGCCCCAAAATATATTATAGTTGCTGGCTAAGTCCGTTTCTAGCTTGATTTGACAAGATGCAACCAGTCAAGAATATTTCACTCTAGTACAGCTGATCCAAGACTTGTTTTGAAGTCCCTATTTCAGGATTTCATGGTAAGGGAAAGAACATCTACAGAAACTGTTTTGGTCCCAAATGAATACCCTGAAACTTAGTACTTAGAGTAGACTGGTGAACCAACCTCACATCATTACTTGAGGCTGGGCAAGGCTGTCCTTTTTTCTCCTGTGTAGAGAAGGAAAACATTCTATTTCAGTACTAAGTCTAAGGTGGGGCACTTTTTTTCTCTGCTGCCTGTGAGGGAAAGATGTGCTCTGAGAATTCTGCCAAAATTTGCAGAGAAGTGTGACACATTGCACACTCCTACCAGGACTTGGCAGCAAGATGAGATCAATTTGTGACATGCTGTGTGGCCACTATCAGAAAGAAAGAAAATGAGGGACATGGGGACATACAGGGCCAGTGAAAAAGAAAACTGCAGTGGTACCTAACATGACAGCTTTGCCATTTGCAGCTGTAGTCCTGTGTACCTTTCCTCTGTTCTCTTCTTTCTAAGCATATCTAAAAGGGTAATTTTGTGTTGGGCTTTAAATTACAAGATCTCCTCTGTACTGTAAACTCTTGCTAGCATGGTGTTTTGCTATCTAAAACTGGCCATATGGTATGTAATTCAGAGTTGTGTTAGCAACAAAACCCTAATACTTCTGCTTCTTATTTGAAATAAAAGAGTAGACCACAAGTTCCTATTGCTTGTCCATCACTTGAAGTATGGTAGGAGTTCCAGGGCTATAAAAAAGGCTGGTTTTGGGATAAACCTGGTTATGAAGGCTGTTCTTTAATTTGAGATTTCTGTGGCTATAACAAACTGACAGATTCTTCAATATTACACTTAGGCTGAGTTAATTTAATTGAATAAAAAGAAGCTTATTTCTAAATGGTTGTTTATATGATTGTCCAGTATGTACTAAATGCAGTTTGGAAATGCAGCTTGGCTCTCTCCTGAGTTTCCCCATAAAGAAATTACCTCAACTATTCTGTGTTAAAATGCTCAGCAAAAACCAATGTCCTGTTTCTGGACAGCTCCAAGACAAATACTGTTATAAATAAAATCAATTGTAAAGATGGAGAATTAATGAAAGCTGGACTTTTTACAAGGGCCCATAGGGACAGGACAAGGAGGAATGGCCGTCAGCTGAAAGAAGGCAGGTTTAGATTGGATATTAGAAAGAATTTCTTCACTGTAAGGGTGGTGAGATACTGGAACAGGTTGCTTAAAAACCTTCTGGATGCCCCAGCCCTGGAACTCTTGAAGGTTGAACAGTCTAGAGAAAGATGTGGGTTTGGTACTGGGTGATCTTTAAGGTCCCATCCAACCCAAGCCATTCTATGATTCTATAAAAATAAAAGAGCAAAACAAGATGTCTGGGCTGGACTCCTAATCAGAAATTCATACTCCTTTCCCAGTTACATCAGTGTTTCAGGTGTGATGGTGTTTGTGGGCTTACTTGGCAAGATATTCATCTTTTAAGTGGAAAGCAAAATCTAGACACTGTACACTTCCATTTTGGTTTCCCAGATAATTTCTCTGCAAGTATTCTTAATGAGAACTGCTGTGGCATGGAGCAAAATTACTCAGCTATGACAGAAGTGTATATTGTGCTATAGGAGCAGGAATACAGTTGTGTGTATGCAACCTGATTTGAGATTTCATCTAGTTATGATTCAGTTGTGGCACTTAATTACTGCATCCTTGGGTCTTCTGTAATAGATGTGTTTTCTTAACCTCCAACCTCCATGTCTCCCAGCTGCTAGACCAAGAATTCTTTTATAATTGAAAAGCTATTTGGGAATACTCCAATCTTTTTTTGAAGTGAAAACCACAGCGCAGCATACTAAGAAAGCAATTTATTTGAAGTCAGAGGGGCAGGTCGCTCTGTTTCAGATTGTCAGTGTGTTTTCAGTAGGTTTGGGTCTTTTTGATTAGGACTGGGGCAGGAGGGGAGTTGATTGGACTTTGTTGAATAGACTCCAGGTTGTGAGCTATTTCCTCTGAAATACTCTTCACACAGCAGTTGATTTGCAGCATGTAAGGTACATGATAACTTCTCATACAGAATCCATATAATCTAAACATCAAGATAAATCAAAAAGTGCTGTGCATTGTGATCCACTCTATTTTGTCTCTTCTAAAAGTCAAGAAAACACTGAAAAACAGTTTGCATGCCCTTGGGATATGAATTCACTACTCTTGTCTAAAAGCGTTATCAAACTTTGGGAAAGACACTCTAGCATATAAAACAGGTTTTATCTTCCTTTCACTTCTTAGACTTCTGAGCAAGAATCTATAAAATTAAATACTGTTATTCAAGTTAAAATTGAATAGCTTTCCTTTTTTAAACAATGAAATCCATGTAAGTACAATACATATGGTTCCAAAATTAATTAGAAAGAAACCCAATCCTTACCTGGGGAAATTCCAAATTTCATTTATAAAATAAATTGTGTCAAATGCATTAGAGCTACAATATGTCTGATAGACACTTTAAATAGAATATAGCGATGTGCATATTTAATGAGAATAAGGAAAAACAGAAATCTTGCTAAGCTTACTTAGTGGTTTACATCCTAACAGGTAATGGTTGGGTCTATTTTCCTTGAGTTGTCTGGGTATTGTCACCTGATGCACTGCCTATTGCAAGTTGCTAGGGATTATAGACTTCAGTGATGGAGATACTGGATAAAAGAAAAACAGCCCCCCACAGCACATGTTTTCTGGGGAATCAAAGGCAGGTGGAGTAGTTGAACCACAAATGTCTAATTGGGTGATTTTTTTTCAAGTCAGGAAGAGAAATGTGTCAGGTGGAGGATGCCCAGGAACTATACACCAAGCAGCTTAATCACCACCAGGACTCATTGTGCCTGTCTAGTGGAAAACACAAAGTGGCACACAATTTAGTTATCTCCAGATTGACAGCTGGACAGGGGTGTTGAAGATCTCAGCTGGGGGCTTATGTCTTTAAAGTGATACTTAAATACTTGGGTCCTTGTGTGAACCTAGCTGATAGTACATTACAGACACTGGAAATGTTCTGAGCTACTTTTATGTGCTAGGGAAGCAGAGAAATAGATAATGTATGGTCACCATTTTTTTCCCCTTAAATTAACTCCTCTGTTATACCCTTATTTATTAAAAAATTGAACAAAAGCATGGTGTAATCTATTTTTATAAGTGATGATAGTCATTATGTGATCTTTACATTTAGTTTGCCTAGTTTTCCATTTATACAGTGAAAAGAGAGATTAAGCATTGTGACTAGAACTTCCACCTGGGCTCTGGAATTACAGCTGTCCAGCTGGCTCTGACTCATTTCAATAAATAGAAATGCTAAAATCTGAAGTCTAATAAGATATGTTCCTGCTGCATGTAAGATAGAGAGGGTTGCCCATCTTGCATTTTTTTGTATTTTTAACCTGCAGCCTCTCTGCAGACAAACAAATTTTCCTAGCTAGCAGGAATATAGTTAATCTGAATAGATAAAAGACTGCAGCCATATAAAATTGGAGAGACATTCAAGAGTAATAATGGGTCTTTATATTCTGCAATTCCAGGAATTCTAAATTCAACTAGAAAATAAATGGATTATTCAGCACTTGGAAGGATATAGGAAGTGCAGATTTAAAAAATAAATACCTGTACTTACTCAATTATGGGATATTTCTGATTAATTGTTACAATAATGATGGTTTATATTAATTTATATTTGTGACAGTAAGTTTTTGAAACAGCAATCTAATCACATAAATGCAGTATCTTTTGTTATTAAAGAAATGGGAATTAGCTACAGTCTTTTTGTTTAGTGAAAAGTTTTGTGATTGATCTCTAAGTAATATATTTTCTTATGTTTTCAAACAAAAGAAGATATTCCAGGTTTACTGTAAAATGAAATTCATGTATAAAAGCTGTGAGGTCTTGGGAAAATTAAATTGTTTTGGCTTTGATTAAAATCAAAAGCTGTCACCCTAATTTGACTTCCTATGAATTTAGTGAAACTTTTAAGACTAGTTCAATTTAGACATGCTGTTTTGGAGCAAAATCAAAATGCTCTATTCTTAAAATAGTCAAACAAGATACTTTAAATATTTTACCTGTGTTTCCAAAATGAAATTTCTTTGAAATAGCTTAAATGTAAAGATGGGTGAAAATGTTTTCCATAGGAAAAACAAAACTGGTAAATCCTTAGACCAATTCTTTTTAGAAATAAGGTTTTAGCCTTACACTATTCTTCAGCACATTTTTAAGGTCATATCTAATACCACAGGGAACAAAAAATAATGTGGGGGTTGGGAATTTGAACTTAGTAAGACAGTTCCACAGCAAAACTAAAACCTGTGGTGCACTTCAAAGAGTTTCTCATAATGTGTGAGAGTGCATTTTCAAAACTCTTCACCATCTAGGCAAAAAATTATTTTGTCTCATTGTACATGAGCCCAACTACTATAGCTAGAAAAATTCAGTTTGGCAGTGGTGGCAGGATGATTTCTGGGAATGGGATGTAAGGCATCTCTCTACCCTCTCTACCTTGCCTACGTCCCTCCTTGTAAGCCATGTAATTTCACTGGTGGGAAAGTTTACAGTAGGATTTCCACCCTGGGTTTAACAACAAGAGCTGCTAGCGTAAGCCCATGCACAGCTTGCCTTCCATTGACAGGTAGCACAAAATTACTGTGGATGAAAACATCTTCTGGAGATCAGCTAGTTCAACCATTCCTGACTAAATCGGGGCCAATTAGAACAAGCTGCCCAGGACCATGTCCATGGGTTTTGAATACCTCAAAGGATGAAGACTCCACAGTCCTCAGGAGAAGCTCTTACAGAATCACAGAATCCTGAAATGGTTTGTGTTGGCAGGAACCTTCAGAGGTCATCCAGTCCAAACCAACCCTTGCAGTGGGCAGGGACATCAGGTTCCTCAGAGCTGAGTCCAACCCCACCTGGAGTGTTTCCAGGGATGGGGCATCCACCACCTCTCTGGGCAGCCTGTTACAGTGTTTCACTGCTCTCTTCTTGAAAAAATTCTTCTTTATAGCTAGTCTGAATCTACCCTCTTTTAATTTAAAATCATTGCCACTTGTCCTGCCGTAAGAGGGCATATGAAAAAGTCTGTTCCCATCTTTCTTATAGGCTCCCTTTTAGCATTGATAAGCAACAATCAGGTCTCCCTGGAGCCTTCTCTTCTCCAGGCTGAATGACCCCAAGTCTCTCAGCCTGTCCTCGCAGGAGAGGTGCTCCAGGCCTCTGATCATTTTTGTGGCCCACCTCTGGACCTGCTTCAATATCACACATCTTTCTTGTGCTGAGAAACACCATTTAGGTGTTTAACCACCATCACAGCTAAAGAAGTGTGTTCCTGTTTTTCCCTTTGTTCCCACTGCCTCTCATGCTCCCACTAGGCGCCACTGAGAAGATTCTGAGCCTGTCATCTTAACATCCTCCCATCAGGTATTTATACACATTTAATAAGATCCCCACTGAGACTTCTGTAGGATAAGCATTCCCAGTTCTCTCAGTCTCTCCTTGCATGACAGTTGTTCCAGTACTTTTCTTTCCAGGAAGTCAATGTCTTTCCCATTCTGAGGCACCCAAAGATATCACTCAGGCTGTGGCCTCACCAGTGCTAAGGAGAGATGAATGACCACCTGCCCGAACACAGCCTGAATATTATAATTATAAATGGCTGGTTAAAGCTTAATTGTGCTAGGGTGGATGACTGAAGCCCACACAATTCTGACAAATGTCAGTCTTGGAGTGGATGCCTTTCGTCTTAAACAGATCAGTCATTGTGCTGATGAAGAATATATTTTCAACCTCCTTTCCTGAACTCCTGACACATGTAGATTACTCTGAGGTTTGGCTCCAGCCCCCTCCTTGTCTAGGGCAATTAAACTTAAACAAAATCAGACATAAGGTAATGATTCTGTAAGTACCGTAAAAATACCCCTTCTTCAAAGTTTAAAACAACACATGCACAAAAAGAAGAAAATGAATTGACCAGTCACAAAATCTGAATGCACAGTCAGATTGGGACTTTGGTATCAGTGCATGCAAAGGCAAAAACCTGATATCAAATCTTTGCTTAAACAGACTGAGCCACCAATTATCACATACAGCTCAAATACCAAGTTTAACACCAAGTTAGGGCTCACACACTTTAAAGGAGGTTAAATCCAGGTATTTTTTCCTTATTATTTTACATATCAGAACAGAGAAAAAAATCAGTTTGCTACTTTTGGCTCTAAAACTATCTTAAAATTTGTCCACCTGCCTGCCCATCTATATTGATGCAGTCACTTCTTTTTGCTAGAAGCCAAAGTCTGCCTTGAACCAAACCGATTTCCAGGTAAATTTTTAAATGCAAATGGCATGAAATAAAAATGGATCCATTGTTAAGCATTTCCTCAGGAGTGTTCTGAAGTTGTTCGTAGGTATAGCATCTAAATGCAGTCAGAATGTTTTTGATGTTGGTGGAAGTTTGAGCTCAGTTTCAGAGCTGAAAGGTGATTTGAAATGCAGTTTAGCTCACTGATGCATGGCCCTAACTTGTGGAGATTTTGGTCTAAGGTAGTTTCCAGCTTACAAATTGATTTTCTAAGACTGTTTGTGGCTTACTCTAGCAGTACCAAATTTGGCTCACAAACTTGCACCAAAAACATAAAACCTTATGGATTATTGTGAGGACCTTTTCTGAAATCCAAGCCATATTGCTTTCAGCTGAGTTTAGCTTTCAGATTTTGATTTGTTTAGAACAAAAACTAGAATGGGAAATTTAGGCAGAGTACATTTGAGAGAATTGCTCCTAGTGTGAGGATAGTAGCTCAAAAACAAAGGAAGACCTGCACAAATGGGGGAGGGAGGGGAATTGCCTTTTAAGTATGAAGATTAGTCTGTAAAAAAAGAACAATAAACTGCAAATATGTAATATGCAAAACATGATTCCATTTGTATTTGACAAATTATATTATTATACCTATATAAATATAGACATACAATTATATTATTAAAATTTTCTATCATCTACAGATTTGTGCCACCAAGAAGAAAGCCCCAAAATCTAGAAAAATAGCATCATTAAGCGAGTAAATGCAATTTTGATGTATTTCCAACTGCAAATCAGTTGGAGGAATATGAAACAAAGTAGAGTGGCTCATTTTTCTGTGGAAGAATCTGCCCATAAGATAATACCACACTAATCAGACAAAGTGACAGTGTCTTCTGTGCTGACAAGGGACAGACAGAGCCAGAAGAGTTTGCAGCTGCCAGAATAAAGCTCTGTCATTGCATCTGAGGTTTGTAACATTGATCCTCATGCCGTGCTTTGGGTGGACTCCATTTCACATATGAAATAATCATGGCTGTTTCAGAAGACTAATTATCTTTTGGGTTTCTTTCCTATCTTTTTCAATGGCTCTGGTTTTGGTTTTGGGGTTTTTCCCCAGTATATCTGTGCTAGCTTAACCTGAGCAGCTCCTAATGTGGGAAGAAAAGGAGGGGTTTTATTATGTACAATGGATACAGTCATAGAAAACTCTATTATAGGAACACATTAGTCCTAGTAATCACTTCTCCTGATGCAGTCACTATGCTGTTGCAATTATGATAATCAAGTCAGCAATTTAAATGCTGCGGATCACTAATAAGTAACAGTAAAGGTTTTAATTAATCAGCTTATTTTCTTCTGGTTGTCAAGGTCCAATCAGTCATCAACTCCTAAGAATATTTTTGAAACAGTGGATCTTGGGCCAATTTAGACCAATTCTCATGAGCTTTTTAATTTTTAGATTTGACAAAGCTGCAAAATGCAAGAAGAGGAGATTTCCTGAAGGCAGGGTGCATACAATAGTGGCTTTCTAGAACAGATCAGAAGAACTTGCATATCATCCTGGCATTTAGTTTTGCTATAATTCTCCCCAAATTCTTGTATTTTCATCCTAAGCATCAGCTCATATTACTGTATTCTTTGGGGGATATTTATAATCCAGCCAGGCAATTAGGCACAGCTGGATCACTCCTAATTGCCCTGGCCTAAAAGTTAATTTGTAAATGTGGGTAATTCACTCAGAAGGTCATGTGTAGGGCTGGGAGAGTTTGTCCAATTGGATAGCTTCAGAATTTTTAACCAGATTAGCAAATGTTCACCAGTGAATCTATGGGCAGTGTGGCTCTCTAGTAAAAAATTTGCTGATGACAATGATAAAGGTGAGACAATAGGCTGAAATTACCTTCAGTGAGATTGGACAGAAGCCACGGTGTAGAATACTGAATAAATGGCAGGTCAGAAGCACAGTGAGGGCAGTTCTGCAACAGTGTCACATCCACAGTCATCAACTCCAGGCAAAGTATTTCTGACTTGTAGGATGAGGACTGTAGACATCTCCTCTTCCCCCCCAGTCACCCTCGCTTGGCTTTTTGTTTCTGGTTTTGTTTGGTTTTTTTGTGTTGTTTTGGTTGTTTTTTTTTTTCCTAGTGACTAAGCATTTAAATTGAATCAGCTGAGGGAGAGGAGAGGATTGAAGGTAAAGTAGTGCTTTTTATTATTCAGGTTGTCGTTAATTGCTGTTTTCAGTTCACAACATTTAAATGAAATATTCACGCAATTGGGCCAGTTGTAATTCAATCAGAAACCCATCCAACTACCCTGAGGAATCCCATCAGGGCTCCTTACACAGCAAGAAAGAATTTTAATTAGAAATTTGAAATAAGCTTTCCTCCAGTTTTGCCAGAAACAAAATGGGCTGGTGCTTAGTGCTTCCATTTGGGGAATTAAAGCCTTTGCAATAAAAATCAGCATTTAAAGGAACATGTAGAATTTGAGACTGTGATAAATGGGTCTCTATTTGCACTTTCTGGTAGGTCCCAGTGAAGAATATGAATGTCTTGCAAACACATTTTTGGGGTGTAAAGTACACCACCACTTTGCCTGTGTCTGTATTCTTAAAAGGACTATCCTATACTAAAAAAATGATGAATTATTTAGTTGCACAAAGCTATCTTTGAAAATGCAGCTACTAAAAAATAGGAGGTAGAGAGCATTTTGAATGGCACATTACTATAGAGGCATTTTAAATAAGTCACATGGTATTAGCCATGAGAGGTGTTTTGAATTGATAGAAGAATTGCAGTAAGATGCTTGCTCCAGCCACAGGGTAACAGGATCAATTCCTATAATTCATAAATCATGGTTCTTAGACCACTCAGTAATTTTGAGGTGTATATCTCAACTCTAAAAACTTAGGTGAGGGTAGCATGGGGAAGTTACTTGACTCTGCCTTAGGTTACTGTAGAGTAAGTCAATTAGGCAATCTACTCTTTAGTAATTTTTACAGCTGCAGACCTGTTCTGGTACCTGTGTAGCATTTAGCCTCTATTGTAAATGTGAGAACAGCAGCAGGTTTGACTCCATGACAGAAGGATTTAGCACCCACTCCAACAACAGAGTAATACAGTCCCTGGGTGGCAGATGAGCAGTAAGGTGGGGGATCTGGGGTTATGTTCATTTGGTCTCTGGTTGTTTTCTGTGGTTTGGCTGGGTTTTTTGCATGTTTTGCATTTCATTACATGTTAAGTGGGGGGGGGGGGGCGGTTTGTGTGTTTTGGGTTGTGGAGTTTTTTCTGGGGCATATGTTTTTTTGGTTTTGTTTTGTTTTCTTTTTTTTTTTTTTTTTTTTTTTTGCTTGTTCGGTGGGCTTTAGGCTAGCATTTAGGTTTTGGTTGTTTGGGAGGTAGAAATTTTGGTTTGGTTTGGTGGGTTTTTTGCTCTTGCTTAACTTTTTTAACAGAGTTTAAAATAGCCACCTCACCTTAAGCTTTTCCTTTTGCCTTCTAACCCTATGTCCATGCCTTGTTTATCTTCTAATCTCTTACCTAAAACCTCCTCTCAAAAAATACAGGGCTGAACACAGAAGTCTTTTCCTCAGCATAAAATGTAGAAGCCTAAAACTGACGCTTGCAGACATGGCCCAGTTCATTTTGACATGTTTTTCCTAGTTTTTCTAACCTGGAAACATGGTGCTTTTTGTTTATATCATTTGCATTTCATCAGAGGCACAAGCACAGTGAGACTATTTTGGAGACATCCCAAGGCCATTTGCTCAGGGTTGTTCAGTTTTTCAGTGGGATCCAGGACTTGCACCTCCCTGTTCTGCACCTGCACCAAAGCCATCAGTTGCTTCAGACCCTTGGGAAGGGCAGGTGGGAGAGAAGAATACAGGACTGTCGGCAGCATCCTTTACTTAGCTGAATTGGCAGCAGCTGCACTGACTGGACTTACACTGCCAGCTGATGATCCATGATATTTAGATGCTGTCTACTAAGAAATCCCCTGCTGTCCCAGCCTTACCCCTTAAACGAGTGTCTTTCTCTGTGCTCCAAAACTGTTACAAAAGGAAGCTTCCACTCTCAGTGTTTTTATTCTGCTGCTTAAAATCCCTAGAGCTCAGCTAGGGGTAAGATGAGCCTGATTATATGCAGGGTGAGTCTGAACATACAGCTAAAATATAAAAGGTTGTACAGTTATTTAGTTCAGTATAAGTAAGGGCTCAGTCATAAATATTTCTGCTGCATTTTTCCCCCTTCTCCATGCTGTCTAAGACTTGGGATATGTGTCTTAATGAAAGTCAGGTGCAAGGTTTTGTATTAAAGCATGAGTTACTCTTGCTTTCATGTTTAGAAAAAAGACTGTCTAGTAAAAGTGGATTATAAATTTGGCTATAAGTGACATAATTTTTTTTCTGGCTGAAAGTATTCTCATTTCACAAGGATTATGCAATTTGGTCTTGCATGGAAACAATATTAGCTAGAAAACAGTTAATCTCTTGACATAGGAAACGAATGTATTTTTATGGCAAAAACATTTATTAAGAGAATAAATTTTCCTTCAGGGCCATCTCACTGATTTTACAACCAGTTTCCCATTTAATTCCAGTTCTTTGGAGCATGATATCTCAGATATTTCATGCAAATGACTTCAAAATGTTTAGTAAGTTGTGCTTGAAAATAAGCCTGTTTAGTTCACCTAATTTCAAAAATACTTATGATCATGTTTAAACTGTAGTTAAAGGATAACATTCTTTATAGCACTCTGAACTAGATCAGGTGCCCCAGTTCAGTGTGCAGAGCAGAAGATCAGGTTATAATCACTATTATATTCCAAAGGTTAGTTTTAATTTACAAGAGCAAAGTGGTTTTTAATGAAAAGGAGAAAGTTTATTTAAACAAAAGCTCTTACTTTAAAAAGGGTTCAGACATTATAATCACAAGGGAGTTCTGCTTAAAAGTTCTTGAGGAAATAATGAAGAGAAGAACAAAAGGTTGAGGGTTTAAGGAAATCAGCTGAAACTGAGCAGTCAGTAGAAGAAAAGAAATTTTAGTCATGGGAATGGAAGTTCTCTACCTGTTCTCCCTTGGCTGAGGACCTCTTTGGCTGTTTTGTCTACCAAGTGTCTTTGTGTTCCCTGCAGAGGTTATCTAAATTGTGTTGAATGGGAATTCAATGAGCATAACCTGCCATCATAATAGTCAGTCCCAGTCAATTATATTGGTGATTTAAGGAAAAAATAATCCTTACAAATGATCTCTGATTGAGGGAATTCAACAGTCAGCTAAAAAACAAAACAAACAACCAACCAAAAAAAACCCACAAAAAACCAAACCAAACAAACAAAAAAACCAACCAAACAACAACAACAAAAAAACCAACCAAAAAAACCCCAAAACCCTCACATCACTCTGAAATTAGCATCTTTGTCTTTTTTTCCTTAGCCTTTTTAGCTACAGTATGAAATGGTAGCACACAATGCTACAGTTAAAAACACTGTAAGTTCTGTGGGTACCTTATCAATATGCTCTCCATCCTCAGTCGTCAGTGATTTTTCTTTCATACAAGAGGGATAAATACAAAGTTTAGCCTATATTTTACACTACATGATATAACTACAAAAAAGGTAAACATTATTGCCTCTCTTGGATCACTGCTTTTCTTCAGATACTATGATGGGACAAGTACTTTCTTTATATGCAGAAAAAATGCCATTTGAAGTCCTTATCAACATACTAATTCTGGGCTGGACATTAGCTGCAGTAGCAGAAGCATCTTTTAGGCTGAATATAAAATCTTTTGTCTGCTTAGGCAGGGAGTAGCTTGTCAGTTCGTACTTTCCTCAATATGTGCAAAGTAGCAACAGTGATATGCCGAGAGATTATCGTACAGAGTTTCCTTTGACAGCTGGGAGCAGCTGTGCTATGAACAGAAGAGATGCAGAAACAAGGCTGCCTAGCCAGACCAGTGCACATTGTGTGTTCCCTGGAGAAACTAATCTCTTCTGCTACTTCCCATTGCTCAGCTTACCCAGCATGTCTCAAGCCATGTCTAATTACCATTCCTACCTTTCACTCAGTCCAAAGAGGCATTATTATATCAGACAAACTATGCATCCTATTTGTGTTAGTTATGTATTACTTCTCTCTTTCCGCTTCCACCTGAGCTTTTACCAAATCTGTTCTTTCAGCTGTACCTTACTTGACTCACAACTTTACATGTGAATGCACATTTCCAAATCACTGAAGTGGCCTTTGGTGTTTCCTGATGCATTTTTACCACTTTTAGAATACATTTACTATTTAAGTTTCTGTTAATTCTTCCTATGTTATCTGTTTCTCTCATCTAAGCGGTTTTTTCCCTCTCCTGGTTTTCTGACACTGATTTGCAGACACTGTAGGCACGAAAACTTGATTTTATCCATTTGTCTTGGAACTACGCTATTTATGTGCACCCTGCATAGGTGTACACAAACAGCAGCACTTAGGAAATATGATGTGTAGGTCTCCAAGTCAATCTAAATAATGCAAAGTGTTACTTTCCGGTTATACTCTAGTTACTAAACCCACTCATCTTTGCAAAACAGTATACTTGCTTTTTCCAAGATATTTTTTTGAGAACTCACTGATGTGGAGCACAGCATAAGGCTGGGATAACTGGGTTTTGAGCTCTTGAGCCACCAAAGCTAATCTAGTTACTGCTTCTATACAAATCTGCAGTTATTTCCTGTGAGTGAAATATATACACAGGAGAGAGCACCTCTTTGCATGTCAACTGCTTTGAATCATTCTGGCACTTGGCCTGAGCCACCTCTCATCACTGTGAATTATAACTTGGCAAATCTGCAACTTTAAAGACAGGAATAAAAAGTTCCTTCATTGTCATTGAAAAGGAATGGTCATTTTTCTTTTCCTTTAGAATTCCAGTGGTACCTTTAATATTCTGTTTTAGTTGTAGTTGGGAGAGAAGTCAGTAAGGAGTATCAAGAAGAAAGTGGAATGAAAATAATTATATGATTTCAAAGAGCCACTGGCTCTGTAAAGATTTTGCTCTGAGTTACTACCAGGAGGCAAATCCATAATGTATAATTGAAGTACTAGATTTCCCATATTGGAATATCTCCTATCTTCTCCATATCCAATGCCTTCTGAAAAAATGAAAAGGGAACATGCTTTAATGAAATTTTTAGGATGTGAGCCTCCTTTTCCTGAAGCCAATCAGGCACCCTGCAAAATATGGATGAAACCTTTTGACCTTTTCAAGGAAATAGCTCAATTTAGTTCAGCACTATAACATTTAACTGTAGGATATCTCTGGGTTGTCCTCAATAAAATCAAAAAAGCTAGATGTTATTGTTGTTTTCTAGCAAATTTTTACTACAGTCTGATTAGTGCTTGGTGGTTCTTGAGTATTAAATGCTTTAATCCAAGGAAAATGAAGATCATGGTGCCAGTTTCATACATACATGTATGTATTAGAGCTTAGGCTCAACAGCTGTTCAAAGTTTTTATTTTGCATATTACTGGACTGCAATTCTGTTCTTTTAGTCCTATTTGGCTATGGTCTTCCCTAAAAATATTGCTTCAGAGACAGGGACTCTATCTTGCCAGTCATGGAAGAGTTTGAAATGTTCATTGAATTGGGAAATTTTAGAAAATTCTGTAAACGTGTACTTTTCATTTATCTTAATGTTCAAGGAGTGTCTTGAATTGATCTAGTTGATGAGAATGAAATTGATGCTGGATACCTGATTTCCAAAGATAGCTGTTCTTTAAGCTGCAGTTGATTTCAAAAAGGATGATATGAACTGAGATCTCAAATAATCCTGTGAAAGAAAGGGAAATCAAGACAAACAGGTTAAGGTAAGGAGACTCTTTTCTAGATGGATATTTATCCCCATTGAGGCCAAATGTGGTTAAAATAGCATGTGACACAAAATATGCTGAAGACCAGATAGCAGAGGCCATGCTTTTTCTGGAAATCCCTAGAAGGAACCAAATTAGTAAAACTTTAGAAGGGAATGTAGATATGAGGTTTGTATGTTATCTAAACTTTAAAAACAATTGCTTCTTTCCTCATTTCAAAGGGCTGACCCTTCAGTTATTGTAAGATTATTTTTTAAAACAAAGTAGAGAGAATTAAGGCAGATTATGAAGTTCTGCCTTTAGTGATGCCATAGCACCACACATTATTTGTAGGCTTGTGCTTTCCCCTACACACGTGCATTCCCTGTGCCATTCCCCTTCACAGCGCCATGGCTTCTCTTCGGGCGGGGAGGACCAAGTTCTTGAAAACTTTTCATTGGGGAAAGGTGGAGGTTGTTCTGTGTAAAAGATTTGAGTTTGGTTGGCTTTACTTAATTTAGTTATGCAGACTACTGATAGCTATAGTCCCTACTGATAGCTATGCATAATAACAGAAGTTATTTTGTTCTTGAATTCTGAATAGATTAGATAGATACATTAATTTTGTGATTCAAACACCCAGGTAAAGGTGTGGGGTGCTCTCTACTCCCCAATATCCTAAACGTATTAATAACAAGCAAAAAAGACACAGCCAGCAGAAAAAATTATGGACTACAAGGTAGTACAATGTCTACAGCAAACATCCTGTATTATAGTTTGTTTCCCTAATCCAGGAATAAAGGAGACATGAAAAATACAACTATTCTTTTCATGTTATTGTACTTCCTTCTGGGTTCTGTAAAGCTGTAGATGGGTCTTTTAAGTTTGACAAAATGGACTGTTTTTATCTTTTGAGTTTGTGGCCACAAGGTGTGTAAAAGAAGTACGTAATTCCTCAGAATTCAATTGTTCTAAATGACAACAACATTATCTAACTAGCAGATGCTTTGATTCATTTAAATATTACTTCCTACTGGAGCAGCCTGGAACTGCTTTTTTTGTGTTACTGACTGTTGGTGTTGTTGATTAACCAGTAAGATTAGGACATTCATGAGTAAATTCACAAATCACTCCTGTATCAGTCAATAAACACAGGGAAAGCTGGGACAGGCACTGCTGAAATGGAAGCCTCTTCAGGGAAATAAAATTGAGATGTATTGTGACATAGAAAAAGATACAGAAATGTGCATGATACAGAAACCTCACTTTGGATGAGAATAGAAAGACTTTTCAGGGTATATTCCTCTCCTTTCCTATCTGTATTGATTAGCTGTTCCTTTAGGCAAAGTAAACTGAAGGTGGACTTCCATTAGTATGTGTTGCTGAAATGAGCAATTGTTGGAGCAAACAGGTGTCTTTTGCACATGCTGGAAGGTAGTATTTGAAGTCTTTACTTAACTTCATATGTTGAAAACATAATGACCACAACAAGATTTAGGTAAGCTATTTTCTTTTTCACCTGAGACTTGTTCAAACTACCTGTGTTTTTTGTTTTTGTTTTTTTCCCCAGAAACTTGATTTTAAAGTAAATTTGATAGGATTTTACAGCACTGTTAGGATCTTCCTCTGCACTAAAATGCATTTGCTGCCACAGCTTCCTGCTCTAGAAAGAAGAGTCAATTACAGAAGGAAATTAGAAGCTGACATAAAGGTCAGAGAGTAGGTGAACAGGGGAAGGGAAGTTCTGCAATTACACAGCTATTGCAATTAAGGTCTGATAGTCCTTCTTCTATGGGTCATGGAATCTGCAGCAGTTTTGATAAATGTTTTAACTTTTACAACAGTTTTATCAAGGATAGCAGTGGAAGAGGAAAATGTTCTTTTTACAAAATCACTTACAAGAAATGAGTAAAAAAATTCCTCCAGCTTCTTTAACCTTATTGAATCTGAGTAATTCTACTACCACTTCACCCTCAAAATTTCTTGTTCTAGAAGTACAAATATTTGCCGAACTACCAGCTAAATCTACATATATTTAATGTCAAATTTGACGGAAGATTTAAAGTTTCAGATTTCAGCTAAGTAACATTTGATTTAGGACGCAAAATCATTAAAGAATATATCACACTAGATTTCACCTAGGACTGATTTAATGAAGATTGAACCCTATTTAAATTCTAAGCATACTTCATGTTCAAAATTTCCATATTTTAAGAGTTTGCTGTGTAAAATATTCTCTGAGTTCAAAACAAAGCGCTGGTTTTGCACTATTTGGATGCAGGTGAAAACACATCAAAAGAGAAAACTGCTGTGATGGTAAACAAGGCAGTGAGACCAAAAGCCTGAACAATAAAAAGGAATTTACAATAACAGCAATTTTATGCTATTATGATGGTTATAATAACCCTCTGTATTAACCCCCTAATTTTGCATTCATATTACTACTGAAAGGAACAAGTTGCTGGATCATTTAAGGAATTATATTTTTGCATTATTACAAAGCTCCCAACTGAAACTGAACTCTGGAGTTCTTTCTGAATTACAAAAAGAAGCAAGGGGTGGGAAAAGGGGATTACAGTTAAAGAAGTTCTCCATTTTCCTTGTAATTGAACAGAATGATCTGAGTATTTTTATAATAGCTGTACTCACTGTTGTAGGATCGGTGAGTGGAAGATCACCTCCTAACAGCATTAGAGAAAACTACAACACAGCAAATTCCAGGTATGGATGTGTGCAAATCAGTTAACCAATAAAAAGTAAAAAAGTAAATCCTGTCAAGCCCAGATAAAGCACAGAGTGTATTTTAAGAACAACTAAGGAAAAGAACCTGAAGACAGGGACAGAGAGGGCACAGAGTGGTTGCAGTACTATATTTTTTTCTTAGGCATCAGAATGCAGAGTCAGAAGAAAAGTTACAAAATGAAACTAGAAAGTCTTTAGAAGACACCAAGCATGAAAGGCAATGGCTACTTCGAATAAGTAGATAAGATTGTTGAGCACAGAAACAAAGTAAAACCACTCAACTTCCCCCCAAGAAAAACCTTACAGAACAGGAGAAATTGGATTCATAAGAGCATAAACTTGGAGGAGGAACCCAACTGAAATGCTTTGCTGTCTCCAAGGAAAAATGTTTTAGTCAAATAAGAATTTAGACAAGTGTAGAGTCAATTGCCTGACTATACTGGTCAAGTCCATTTTTTAAACATCTCCTGTGGCTGACACCAGATCAGAATTCAAGACACAACGCTTAATAAATAATGTGTGATTTTAGGAATATTGCTACTATTCCTAACCTACATTTTCATATAGTTCTCCACTATGTACTGTAAGAAGAAATAATGAAGAATTAATCCTATAACCTTAAGAGACTTTCACCCCAAGTGAGTATGTGTAAAAGTAATCAGGCATAGTTTTTTTAGGAAAAAAATTAGGTATTTGCGTTGGTCATTATTTCCTTCCACTTTTCAGCATGTCTTTGCATGCTATGGCTCAAGAAGAACATTTAATTTGTCCTCATCTGTATGATCTATCTGTACTTTTTCTTGCATCTGTCTTATACTCAGATGTGTAGAGTGGTGCAGAAGAAAAATGTTTCCTACATAAGAAATATGTTAGAAATATAAGAAAAATCTTCCCTTTGACCTACAAGTAATTAATACATAAAAACCCCAATTTTTTCTTGTCATCTAGTTATTGCATTCAATTATTATTTAGTCATTATTACTATTTTTAAGTAATAAAATTGTTAAGTAATAAAGTAGTTGTTTGTTTCCTTGAAAGTAAAACTACAGGTTTTACTTTCAAGGAAACAAACAAGCAACAATGACAACAAAAAGCCCAGGCCCAAATAACCAAAAAACATTTATCTGAGCAAGATGCATCAACAATTCTCAAACAAGAGTTGTTCATAGGATATAATCACTGCTTGTACCTTTGGGGTTATATTCTGTAATTAAATAGGACTGGAATAAGGTCACTGTCTTACTAATTGGATACTGTATTCACCTTCCCTTTTCCTTATGGCCTGATAACCTCTCTGTGCCCCTGCTAAGGCTTTCACAGGGGACCCCTGTGCAATATTTTACACAGAAATTATGGACCATCCACCAGAACAATCAAGATGCATCAACTTTTCCAAGGAGTCTTGAGACTCATCATTTCTGGAATCTCTTTCAAAATTGTATGATACTCCATGGAAGAGTGAATGAGATTTTTTGTACGTTTGCTTATACAGAGCACTATCCTCTGAAGCAGTTTCCAAGCTGATTAAACCCAAGTGCCCCAATTCCTTGTAGCAAAGCCTGAAAAGTGCATTTTCCCCACACCTTCTGCAGAAGTCAGCAGAAGGCAGAGTGTTCATCTTCATGAGCAGTTACCATTTTAAATTCCAATGCACGAAAGAGCTGAAAAGCACTTTACAGCTCATTCAGAAGCTCAGCTGTCAAGTCTGTGGAGACTCTTCCTGCTTATTATAACTTCTTGGTGTTTTTCTTCTTTGACAGGTAGCGCACAGTATTTAAAAGCCTCCTCTCTCTCTCTCTCACCATCAGTCTAGCATGTCTGTCCCTAGAGTCCTGTCCCCTCAGGAAGATGGCAGCAGCCTGCTAAAGCCCTCAGACCACATCAGAGCAGGGGAGATTAAACACACCCAGTGCGTGATAAAGCCAGGGGCAGGAGGAGGGCACCTTCTGTCAGCAGAGCCTGCAGAGTGCTCCAGCAGGAGTTCAAACTGGGCAGTAACACAAGAAACAAACATTTCACTGAGACTCACAAAGACAGGGACAGCGGCAAACACCTCAGAGAAGGAGGCACAACAGAGGTGGTATTTGCTGTAAAAATTAAATTGAGCTCTAGGGGACAGATGAGAGTTGAATCAAAATGCATTTGTGACCCAAAATCTTGGATAAAAGCAAAAAATCAGGGCAGAATAATTATTCAGGACTGCCCCTTCTTCCCAGGACACACATGCAAAGACATCTGAGTTATGCAGTGAAGAATTAGAAGGGAGTTTCAGAACCAGATTAGCAAAATCATATCACACACTGCTACTGTAGTGGGATACAGATACGCTTGCTGTAATGGGAATGTGCAGGCCTGAGACAAAGTGCTACAAAGGCACAGCTGAAATCTCATCTGGAGAACAGGTCAGATTTCCCATGGGGGTCAGGCAGATATTTTTCCTTCTGTGTTGGAACAGAACAATTTCTGCACAAAGTCCTAATCCTACATTTTACTATTCATGGCCATGATACCTCAGCCCCCAAACTTGTCAACAAGATATTCAACATAGATTCATTTCTGCAACAGAAGATTACAGATTAACTAGGTACCAAGTACTTTCTGTAGTTCTCTAGCACCTAAATCAACATTGTACAAGCTGTGATAAATACATATCTCCTCATATTAGATGTATCCTTTTCCAAGAGTTAACTCTGAAAAGAAGTTCTTAATTACCATGTAGTCAGAAGAAATAAGCATTTAAATAAAAAAGCACTTTGCCTATTAAGGGGTTAGTATCCAGAGACACAGAGTATCATAGTCCTGGTCAGTGGACTTTTCCATTCCATCACTCTCTCTCAAACTCCCACAGCCCCTTACTTGTATTTAACATTAATTTTGAAGTATGGCAATCTTATTTCAAACTTTAAAGCACTGATCCTGTGCAATTAGGAGTGGTTAAGCAGTGTTGATTACTTTGCTGGCCCAAGACCAGAGAGTGACTTCTCATCCCAGCTGAGTACAGAGTAGCACGGTTCTTCAGCTCTGTAATTTCAATTAAGATTTATAGATATTAGTGACAATAGAAATAGGATGAGGGGACAAAAGTACTCAAACTACTTTGGGAGCCTCTTAACCAAGCTCTAAATACACCCAGGATCACATAAAAGCATTTAATTTACTGATTAAATGAATTTTCATATATGTTACTAAATTATGATTCCAAAAAAGCTTCCAGAGAGGAAGAACTGGAAATGCTTTATGCTCTGTGCATTCTGGAGAGGCGAGAAACCTGCTGAGGTATGTATAAAGTATTTAGCCTTACCAGGAATCAAGCTGCTTTCTATGGTGATATTGGCTGTCCTCCAGTCTTAGATGGGAGTGGGATATGCTTCCCTCAAAAGTTTGAAATGTCAATCAATAGAAAACATAGGCTTGATCATGACTATGGTGCAGTAACAATAAAATTTTCCATGAGTAAGACAAGAGCAGACTTCTATATTGAATGAACAAACTCAGAAGAGAAAAAGAAATGTGAAGCAAAAATATTTTTTTCTTTGGTTAGAAGTAATATCATTGTGCATCCAAGTGTTCACAATGGGGGAGCACAGCAGAATAGGTAGGTGCAGTTGAGACAATAATGTAATATTTGATTAATACTGCAATTCCAAATGAATTAAACAATTAAAATTACTGAATTACTTCCAGTAGATCAGGAGCCAGCAAAAATGAAGTACAAACACAGTTTTTTGAATGCTGGCAGGAACCCATAACTTGTACATTTCTAGACATTCATGGATGTGATAGCACAAATCTGTGATGAGGCCTGCCCCAAATAAATGTTATGAAACTTATGATGCACCAAAAAAAGAAGAAAAAAATTCCTTTGAAAAGAAGGAGCATCAGGAGACTGATGCACATTCTTGGGAATAATGTCTGCTATGCCAGGAAAATATGACAGCAGATGAGACACTGTGGTCAGTGAGTGTTACACAAGGGAAAGGAGGAGGGTGAAAGCACAAGAAATGCGAGCACCACAGCAACCATGCTCTGCAGTGTCAGGGGAATAAAAGAGGAATGATGTTACATTTCTGACTGCACCTTGGGCCCAGTCAGTCTGTCTTGAGCACACCCACCAGGTGTGCCACAGCCAGATCTTCTGTGCCTCCCTTGCCTGACAACACGCTTCTGCTTCATTTGCCAGATGTTAAGATCCGGCCAGCAAGATGATACACACACCACATTTAAACCCCTTTCTCTGGGAACCTGTAATGTTACCTGAGCAAAACTTCAGCTTCCATTTAAAGACAGAGGTTATTCAATGATCAAAAGGATCCTTACATTTTGGATGTTAGCTTAACACAAAGGATCTTTATACAAAATTACATACAGAAACTCAGTCTAATGATAATTTGGATAAGATCTCCTGACTTCCATCTTCGGGTTGAGTCAGACAGGCACTTCCTGATGTTGTATGTCTTTATCAGCTTTAACTGGCTCACAACTTGTTCTCTTACCTTCTTGCTTCAGTCACCATTTTTAATCACTAGGATCCCTCCAGTCTGGAGTTTCATGTAGAAATGATGCAAAGTCAGGAAAGGCTGTTCCAAATCAATACTTTTCCTCTTGTTTTCTAGAGCCTTGCTCTCCAGTTCTTTGTGATTTTCTACCACAACCCCTGTTTGCCAACCAGATGAAAATGACATATGCAAACACGGTCCTTTTTAAGTGCATATAACTTAATTTCCGAGTAGAAGTCAAAAAGTATGGACAGTAACACATCAAGCCTGCAGACAGCAGAGCAGAATGTAAGTTTCTGCATCCTATGAAGAAAACAAGCATTTAAACTTGCAACTGTTAAGCATATCAAAATTCTCTTCCCTGCAATGTTGTTAGAACCCATCCACCTTAGCTGCATTTGCTTGGGGAGCAAGATGTTACTTTGTCAAGCTTAACAAAAGTCTGTGCTTTCTCAGCTGGGGCTCTTAAAAGGGAGCATTAAATGGATTTTGGCATGTAGGGTTTTATGAAGAGTGGCTCTCTTTGCAATCCCATTTAGCACACATCAGTTGTTCTGAATGCCACTGGGATTATACTGACTTCCAGAAGTGTTTCAATACGAACTGTATGATTTTCTGTAGCAGAGTAACTGAAGGAAAAATTCAATTTTTTTTTTTGTTGTGAAGGAACCACACAAAACAAAAACAAAACAACAACAATTGAAGTTATTCACAACAAAAAAAGGAGCAAAGAAATATAAAAATATAGAAAAAGTTCCAAGTAAATAAATGCCAGAGAAAATACCATTCACTGTGACATTTGCTGATGTCCAAATCTTGCAACTTATTTGGGCAAATCCAAAGTCACTCCTCTTCTGTTCTCAAACTGTGGTCAGCTGTTAGCCCTCTGGAGAGCCTGCATCTGTAAACAAATGAAGTATTCAATATTCAAAGAAAGAGCAAAAATCTGTACAAACTTTGAATTTCTTGGTGAAGATAGTTACCTTTTAAGACAACTGCAGGCAACTGCATTAGAACAGGAGTGACCAAGACTACAAAAAGTATTTTGAAGAAATAAAGGAACAGCACACAAACACTTCAGTAATAAAATCTGAAATGGTATAACCCAGAAAAAAGGCTGGTCTTTAAACAGGATAGGAACAGTGCCACTGGAGCAGCTGCTAGCATCTACTGTCTATATCATGCTAGAAACTGAATTAAAATTATTAATCAGAATGAAAATCTGTGCAAACTGGAAATGGACCTTGTATCAGTACCATTTAGGAGAAGCATTTAACCAGAAACTTATAGCTGAACTGAAGAAAAATGCTTTTTACAAAAGTAAACAATTGAGAACAAGATGAAGTCCCTTCTCTGTTCAGAAGCTTCAAAGAGCATGAAATGGATGTTCTCATACAGAGGAGCAGGGAGCAGTTCAAGGAGAAACATTTACTGATTACCTGCTAATTTTTGTACATGATTCAAGCTTTTGGTTTACCTAGCTCGGTGTTCTATAGCTGACAAACAGCAACAACAAACACCGAAGAAAGGAGATCAAAAACATATAAAGATAGTAAACAGTAAATGTAAAAATAATAAATAGTAAATGTAAAAATAGTAGTAATGAAAATAAGATTGTCCATCCCTGATGCAAGTCTCAGCCTACTCCCTCATTATTAAGAACAGGTTTAGACTGCTACCAGCTACAGCATCTCACTGGTTGACAATTAGCAATGAAAGCAGCAGAAGCATAAGCATAAATCTTGCTCTACTTTTCCCAAATCCTCTATTTTCTTTTTAATTACAGCACATTACAGATACAGCAATAAAATGCCCAGCTCATTTGGTATTTTTAAGTGGTATTTTTAATTTAGGCTCCTGTATGAAATCCTAATATTAGGCCATGGATCAGAGTGTCACCAAGCAAATGCAAAAGCTCTGAAGAAAATAATTTCCAGCACATTTATTATTACAGTTGTGTAAGTTCTGGTTCTGCAAGAAACTGAAAATGTCATCAGCATTTTCCCCTTGAATCACATAAGGACCATCCCTGCAAATATTTACCCATTTTTACCACAATCTAGTTAAAACAAATCATAGTTTCTCTCTTCTTAACCATAAAAATGCAACAAGTAGCATCATAGCTTAGACATAATTCTGATTACATGATTAACTCTGCCAAGCTGTTTATAATGGAATACTTATATACAATTCACACCGCATGAAGATAGGCAGCAGAACAGTTAAGATTATTTATGGCATCTACTTCATATTTTGTCAGTCTGCAATTCTCCCCAATTGTCTATCCAGCCTCATTTGATTCAAAGTTAACTGAAATTAGACCAAAACACCAAACAGCCACCTTTTCTAAAACTATTTTTAGATTTGATTCAATAGCAAAAATTTTCACAATGGAAGGGGACAAGGGGGGTAAGGGATGTGTGTTGGGTTTTTGCTTATTTGCTAGTTTAGAGTTTTTTAGAAATAAAGTGACTGTGAAGACAAAAAAAATTTCTATATCATTTAGACTTTGATTATAAATTTCTACTGAGATGTGCTTACTATCTGTCCTTTCTTATTGCTCCCTATCAAAATGACAGAGGCCTAACTTTTGTAAATTGGTAGAAGTGATAAATACTGTGAACTGTAGGGCAAATTTGCTGTAATACAAAATTTGAAGTTTTCTTGCTTTCCTTGATAGCTGAAGAGAGAAACTGCAATTTACTGAGGAGCTGAAATCATATTAGAAATTGTATTAGTTGATCAGCAGAATTCTATCTGATGTTGCAAAATTGCAAAACCTTTTTCAAAACCTTTCAAAGGGAGGAAAGAAGATAAAATAGTCTGAGGACAGAAGCAATAATAACCAAAAGGAGAGTAATTAAAATAGGTCCGAGCCAGCTTGAAGTATGAATACGTTTGCCAGAACAGGTCTGCTAGGGTAGATTCATTCTAATAAGGGTTAATAAATGGGGCAGAGAGGAGGGAGGGAGCCTGGAAGGAAAGCTCAGCACTGACATGAAAAATCTGCTGTTGGAGAGAAGGTAATTGAAGGTTATGTGTACAGTGAAGCTCTGATTTATGAGCATGAACAGTAGTGGATAAACCCTGGCATCTAGTCTAACTGTAATCAGGTCCTCTGTCCCAAGGAGGCACAGTATGTCCTAGAACCATTCAGTAAACCATAACCACTTGACTCATAATAAAGAGAAAGAAAAAAATATTTAAAAAACATTTGCCATTCACCTCTCAGTTGTTTTATGTGATAGACTCCTCTACAGAGGGGCAGCCAGGGTCTGTCCTACCACCATCTCTGAATATTCCTATAGTTTTGTACATAGCACCAATTCACCCTGGTGGTCCATGTCAGGCTTTCCAAGTGTGTCATTTCCATAGATAAGATTCTTGCCTCAAAAGGGAGGGAGAGTAAAAATGAAATGAAAGAATGAATAAATAAATAAATAAAGTTCATGGGAGATTAAAGGTTCCACGGGATTTCTGAAAAAGAGCTCTGCTGAAAAATTTCATTTTCTTGTCTACATATTGCCTGTATGCTGCTCTCAAGACAGATTTTATTGGTAGTGCATAGAAATGCACATACTGATGCATATGCCAGGACATTTCCTATTTCAGGCCTTAGATGCTAGAGATGCTGTAGCAAGGTAAAAATAAAAATTCCAGAAGATTTAAGTCAAGTATTACCTGTACCACAGACAATGCACTACAACAAATGTGTCTTCTATTGTTTTTGCCTCAGTTTGTCCATCAACTAATTAAAATCAAAACCAAATAACCTCTTACCAACCTTGCAAAATAGGAGAAATATCCACTAATATTTCCAAGCTGAACATGATTCTCTGAAGACACAGGCTTAGCTTTTAGATGAATTTTCTTTGTGTAGTGACTATTAGGCTTATTGATTTTAGTGCACTGATTTTAGTGATTTTTAGGCTTATTCATTTAAGGCTACCACTGGCTTCTATTGTGATACCAATTCAAAGCCAATACAGCTAAGGGAGGTAAATTAAAGTGAGTTCTTTTTCACCTTAAATCAATATGGCTGTTTGCTTTCAGGCAATGGAGTGACACTGGTGTACCACTGCTGCTGCTTTTGCTAGCAAAAAAAGGTGTCTTTTCACAGGCTCAGAGTTTTTAAGTTTCTTCTAAATCTCTAGTGCTCAGAGATATATGAAAATATATCTTTTCCACAGAAGAACTATTGAAAACTAACACTGGACAGCCTGTGGATGCACCTGAACCAGTAACAACTTTGTCTACTTTGAGCTTTTAACATAAACAAAAATTTGATTAATCTAGAAGAAAACCTCATACCTGTTCAACCAATGTACACATATCTTTAGAGGGTCTAAATCTAGGGCAGAATGCCTTTGTAACAGGTGGGAGCCAGAGAAAATGTTCAGCTTGAACATTCAAAGAAACAGCAGGACAATGAACCTTCTTTTACTTCTAAACTGAGCATATTTTTTGAGGAATAAGAGGCATGGAAACTTTAAAGCCCTTCTAACTTCTTTTCAGAGCGGAGTCAAACTTTGAAGTTTCCTCCAGAGAACCTATATGAAGAAAATATGATGTGGCCTGGGGTGGCAAGTCACCCTGCCTTGACACTGTGGGATTATTCTGTGACTGTCACAACAGGTCTCTTGCTGACACAGCTCTGCTTTTCTGAGGCATATTTGAGGCAGTCCCACAGCAGTGGTAGGGACTGTTGCTGCCCCATTTGTAGCCCCATCCTGAGCACCAGCAGGAGAAGAAAACCTGGCTGATTCTCCAAAGCACTCTTTGGAACTTCATCATACAATCCCTCTTTGCAGTGAAGCAAAAGTGTGAAGAAAAGGAGAACCCCCACACTGCAAACCTCACAGACCTTCCTGCTTGCTCCTTCTCATCAAATTCCATACTTGCTCCTATTAAAATTTTGACTTAGCAATAAAATCATTGAACAGTTGGTGTTGTAAGAACCTTAAAGATCATCTCATTCCCACCCCTCTGCCATGGGCTTTGCTAATTCCTGGATGCTGTAATCTCATAACTCTGTCTCCTGAGAAAAACTCTGGTGGTCTTCCAGCTGTGTGTGCCCAGATCCTGCATCCACCTTGAGCACTTCTGAGTCCCCCTTGCCTCTCCTCCAGGCAGCCTCAGCACTCCAGTCCCCAGCTGCCCTTAGGATGGCAAATCTGAGTGTTGCTGACCCCACTGAAAAACCTTGTGCCAATTCTGGCTTCATCCTCTCTACATTATTTCTTTAAAAATTAAATAACTCTATGTATTTCTTTAACCAAGTCTCTTTAGGTTGAAGGACAGCTGCAGAAGGCAATGAATGCATTTTTCATGAAGGGTAGAAAATTTACAAACAATCTGAAAATACAGCTACAACACTTTTTGCCTCACAGAAGCACTAATACAGTTGGTTTTACATCCATGTAATCATTGATACACCAAGTAGAAAGAATTATGTGTCAGAGAAAACAATATTGAAAATTTGACAAATTATTGTAGGTTTACAGATATTTCTCTCCACACTATTTGTATGAAAAGAAGAGAAGACAAAGATACAGAGAAACCTGCATTTTATGGAAGAGCAAATGGACTATGGAAGAGCAGAAGTCGTCCCTAGGCTGTAGCTGTCCTCAAGCCAACTCTTTACATTTTTGCAGATAAGTATAGCATCTGGACTTCAGTACAGGCCACATGTACTCACATCAGCTGCAGGTCTGGTCCCTGATTTCTGTGCTAAGCCAGATTCCCTTCACAATTGTACCAGCATAACTGCTCACTTTATTGGAAATGCATTTTTGTAGCTGAGCATACTAGTGGTCCTACTGAATTTATTTTTCCACTGTGAGAAAAATATTTTTATTTATTCCCTCAAGTCTTTTTCCAAAGCTATTTTGTTTTTGCTTTTCCTTTTTTCCCAGTTATCTAGCTAGAACATGAGGTTCCAAATGTAACTTGGCTCCACTTCATAGGTGCATGGTGAGTCTGTGGTTGTTTCCAAGGGTTTTGGAACAGAACTAAAGTGCTTTGTCCAGCTGTCACCTTTACCTGTCAGCAATCACCTGCTTACCTTTGACTGTATTGAAGCAACCATGTTTAAATATAAAATTGTGTCTTACTTTAAACACAGAAAGAAACAATATGTGAGGCAGACACAAGTTACTAGGCTGCTCCTGGGCCAAGCAGAGTGCACTTCCATTTGGTAGATATGCAGATGCAGCTGATGGGGAGATGGTGTTTGAACCTAAAAGCTGATCATAATTAGATCTGCCACACAATACAGCTCCACAGTTATCCTCCTGCTGCCTGGAAGCTCAGCCTAGTTACAAGACAGTGCAGGACTTGGATGGAGACACATATGGGGACCATTGATACTAATTTATTGCCTTCTTTATGGACTAAATCAGGTTTAGCAATTAACTTGTGTAGAAGACAGATTTGCTATTCATTAAAAATAAATATTTAAGAGAGCAAAACATTTCCTTTGAGCTTATCCCACCTCCTCGCTGTGGGGCCCGTGCACAGAGAGGTTTTCCCTGCAGAACGCGTGCCCAGCAGCGAGTGGTTCTGCTCTCCCTGATTAACCGGATTTGCAGGAGAGGAGGAGTTAGGGAGAGTGGCTGCTTTCCTGCCACCGTCACTCAATCATCTGGAAATCTAATTTGTATCTTATTTGGCAGGCAAGCAGCCATCTGCTCCAAGGATATGCTCCAAGGGCAGTTGCCAAATACAGAACAGGCTTTCTGCCATGGGGAAAACTAATTGCCTTTATTGGACTAATACAGGTTGAAAGCTAATGATATAGGAGGCTTCACCACAAAAGAAATAGAAGCAGGGTTTTTAAAATATACTTTCCATTAACTTCCATAAAAGCTGAGTCTTCCGAATGAGTAACATCCATTCACGTGGGTTTGTGACTCAGAGTTATATGGGCCATAGCAGCAAATGAGAAAGTTGTCAGTCCCACAGGACTATTTCTGCCCTATAAAAGGTAACATGTGTGTGCAGATGGACTCTGCTTAATCTGAAGCCATGATGCCAATGGAAATGGATTAGCTGCACACAGAACAAGCAGCTTGAAAATATCACATCCCATGAGAGCATTATCTAGTCCACGTCACATATCACACTCTTGCAGGATTTCCAGTTTCAACCAGATGAGAGAGAAAATTTTTCTTGGCATTGCAAGGCCATTTTTTGAGAATTTTTAAAGTGGACGATACTAGGTCTTTAAAAAGGAGAGGAAAAGTGGTTGTTGGTGGGGGAAACTTCTCTAAATTAGTCAACACATATTATCATATGCATTGAGCGTGCAAAACTCAAGCAAGTATTCTAGTCTATTCTCTCAAACCCTCCTTTACAATTCATCCTAGTTTTGAAAATGCTCCTAGTAAGTTTGATCAGGTCTGATACATTTCCAGAAATTTCTAGTTGTGATGAACGGAATATTTTTTCAAGGAAACTTCAGGGAGAAGCAGCAGAAGGAAAAGGATACAGGGGAAACAGCCAGTTTTAATCACAACACAAACAATCCTGTCTGTTTATGTTTAGGGAAGATACCCATGAGACCACTTGCCACTGCTTTTTCTGCCAATGCTGCTTCATTGCTTACATGCCATCAGCCTTCCCCTCACTGCTTTTTCCAAACACAGCAACCACTGCCCTCATGAGTCAGGAGCTGTTGAGAGATAATCAATCTAACAATCAGGATAACTGAAAAAATTTTCTCTGCATTTGCTCAGCTGTGACTGATGCACCTTGGAATAAGTAAGGACCAGATTACAGATGAAACTGTTTACAAAACACCCTTCTCTCTGACAATTCCTTCCAAATTAATACTGTCCAAAGAGCTGGGTAGGCAGTTCTAGGTTCTGCCTTCTTTTACTCATCCATGGAAAGAAATATAACAGTTTTTTGTGGTATACTTGCAAAGTATACAGGCAACTTGCAATAGAAACAGACACAAAGATAAAAAGAATACCATTCATTTATTTCATATGTCCATTGACATTTAGTCCAGCTTTTAAAAGAGGCCAGGTATGTCACTCATGACAAATCTAATCCCAGCAATTTCTGTCCAGAAAGACCAAGACAGGGTGTGATCTTTTTCCTGTACAAGCCCTAAAACCAGCAGGTTTTCTGCATTGCTGACCGGGAGTAAGTTTGAAGATTACAAATAAAGGACTCTTCCCATAAATCTTTCCCCTAATTCCCTCAAAGATTCAGATGCGCCACATGATAGAAAAGGCTACTAAACCTCAAACCTCTAACTACAAGTTTTAGAAATATAAGCACATGTTCTCTTGGTATGATTCCATCCTAGCACAGTCTGTGCTCATCAGTCACCTCTGGTTCTCCACTGACAAAGGAGGATAACTAAATGTTATCTGACAACATAATGTATCTCCACATGATATTTTCATTTACTGAAATAATGAAAAGAAAGGTGTGGGTAGGAAGGGGAAAGGGTAATGGGGAATGAGGAGAAAATCCTGAAGTTGTTAAAATCCCCAAAAAATTATTTGCCAGAGGTAGGTTTGTGTAAACGGACAGAAGGGAAGAAAGAAGACTGGTGAGAGTTAAGCCAACATGCTGTGAAATTCCAAGCATGAAAACAAAAACCACTATCACAAAAAGGATTCCTATTCTCCATTTTAACATGCCTTCACCACATTAACAGCAATAGCTGAGTGTGTATCCTGCTCATGCCCATATCAAGGATACAAAGACATATGGAAGGGTTCACTTTGCTGTCACAATGACATCGAGTTGTCATCATTGTCACTTGGTGGTGATTTGAATATCAGCCTTTTGCAGAAAGAGAATTTCTGCTCAGAGGAGATCGAGATAGCATAGGAAGGTCACACATAGTCTAGCAGCAGCACAAAGTAGCTGATATTAATGGGAAACATGAAAACAGAGAAGATGGAAAGGCTATAAAGGTCTAAGAAATCTTAAGGATGTCAGATGGCTGTTTATACCAATAAGTCTTGGAAATGTGCACTGAGGTTGCTGGGCTCTTCTCTTGTGCAGAAGGTTTTTCTCAATGACAATGACACCAGAACCTTGTGGAAGATGATTTTGTTTTAACAAGTCACTGACAGGTAAGGGCATGCACTCTAGCAAACACAGAACAGAAAAGCTAGGAAAAGAACTGACCACAAGTTGTGGAGGGAGGAATAAAAAATAGTGCCAAAGATGTTAAAAAAGCAGGGAACAGCATTCTTCAGGTAACTGTCTTTTCCATAGGCACGCTTGGCAGGAAACTTATATCCACATCCATTAGTATTTTTTCAACTGGTGTCTTCCATTATAATGAACTTTTCCTTGTACATATTTATTATTGTTAGGTTAATTTCATCTCAAGGTCCTTTAGTGGAGGAGTACATTGTAACTACAACATGAAGCAATTCCTTCCTTAAATAACTTCCGAATGCTGCAAGTCACATGGCAAAAAATTACAAGCAAGACTCCCTTAAATGATGGCTGCATTTAATTTAGGGTTCTTATTTGTAGCCCACAATTTTCTTCAGGATGCCATGTTGTCAAGTGTTATGCCAAATAGTTTACATTAAATTAAAAAAAAAAAAAAACAAAAATCGAACACTATTATTATACACTTCCATGACTCAATTAAAATGTCAAGATCACTGCCAAAATAGTGTGAAAAAGCAACACTAAAATTTATTTGAATTTCTATTGTCCATGATACATAGATAAAATCCCAAACTCAAAACTTTGGATTCTCATTCCTCTATTTTATTCTTGGAAATCTGCTTTCTACTATTCATCCTCACTAAGCTCTTCATTCCCATTCTTTCTAGATTTTAGCCTACAAATGAATTAATTTGTATTATGTATGTGCTCTGTTTAAACAAAGGAGTAAAAAGATGCCAAGGTAAGAATAAGCATTTCATAGACACTTACTGCTGTTTTTCTTATCTGCTCAGGTCCTTTGGTGGAGGCTAAAGTGGGGGATGTATTTCCTATTCTTGTTTCCCCATGTTGTACTACATGCACTTAAACCCTAAAACCTCAGGGCACTTTACTCTCTTTACCATGGCTCTGCAAGACTCAATGGATGGTTCTTGAAAAACTCCGTGTAGGATCAGGGATCAAATTATAAAACCCTTTGAGTAACTATCTGGAAGTGCCTGTGAAATGCCATATGTCTTCTGTAGTACTCATGATAAAAATAAAACCCCTGCTCAGAGGAGGAAAGACAAGTATCAGCTATCTCTCTGAAGCAGCTGATATCTCAGTCTCAAAAAAGGTTAAGTCAGGATACAGGTTAAAAAAAACCAACAAACAGTAAATGTCACAGCGGTATTTCCTGGAAGAGTCATGTAAATGTTATTTATTGTGCCAGATACATTTCCAAAGCAGATGTCTTCCACAATCTATTTCACTCAGCTACATCAAATCAAAATAGTTGCAGTTTCAGCCTTCTAGGCAGTATTTCCATTCACAGGTCGCTGTAAGGCCAGTTCATCCCAGCATGAGAAGAGCAATTCAGCTTGTTCCTCTGTGCTGCCTTTCAGCCTTCACTGGGCTGAACTACCTAGACAACAGTCTGGGAGAGTGTGGCTGATGGGACATCCTGACCCACGCCTGACCTAGGCACAGACCTCTAAAAGGTTTGTCACCCTAGACTTTTCAATCAGAGGTACTCGGGCTTGCTCTGTCTTTTCCTTCAGTATTTCCATCTCTGCTTTGCTTGTAGGCAATCTTTGAAGGGTTTGGGGTTTGGTTCCGGCCCAAAAGCTTTGACATTGTATTTGGGCTTACATGGCAAGGTTTTGGAAACGAGGGGGGGGGGGGGGGCTACAGAGGTGGCTTTTGTCAGAAGCTGCCAGAGTCTTCCCCTATGTCAAACAGAGCCAACACCAGCTGGCTCCAAGGAGGACCTGCTTCTCTCCAGGGCCAAGTTCATTGGTGACAACATTAGCACCTCTGGGATAAAATATTTAAGGGAAAAAACATTATTGTGCAGAACCAAATTGCAGCCAGAGAGGAGAGAAGTGAGAATGCATGAGATGAACAGCCCCTGCAGACACCAAGGTTCATGAAAAAGGTGGAAGGAGCAGAGATTCCCCTGAAGGCCATGGTGCAGAGCATGCTGAAGCAGCTGTGTCCCTGCAGCCCATGGGGGTCTCCAGTGGAGCAGAGATCCACCTGCAGCCCATGGAGGAGCCCCACACTGAAGCTGGTGGATGCCCAAATGAACCCATGGGAAGCCTGATCTGGAGCAGGCTCCTGGCAGGACCTCTGAACCCTGGGGAATGGAGCCCATGATGGGCAGGTTTGCTGGCAGGACTGGAGGCCCCACAGAGGACTCACGCTGGAGCAGTTAATGAAAAACTGCATCCCTTGGGAGGGACCCCTGAGGAGGAAAGAGTGGCAGAGAAAACGTGTAATGAACTGACCATAATCCCCATTCCCCGTCCTCCTGTGCCACTGGTGGGGCAAAGGTAACAAGTCAGAAATAAGATTAAGTATGGGATGAAGGGAGGGGTGGGAGAAAGGCATGTTAAAGATTTGCGTTTGCCTCTCATTATCCTATTCTGATTTGACTGGTAATAAATTCAATTAAATTCCCCAAGCTGAATCAGTTTTGCCAGTGATGGTAATTGCTGAGTGATCTGTCCCTGCTTTTGTCTCGACCCACAAGCCTTTTCTTATATTTTTGCTCCCACAGACATCAAATGTAGAAATTTGTAACAACATGAAATTTCAAATAGAAGTGTTTTGTTTTTCTGACGAAGATGTGACAGGCAACTACCAGATTAATTTCTTTGCTTTGTGGCTCCTTTTAGTCCCTATCACTTATCTAATTATATATTTAGACTTCATTGATCTTAGAAATTGACCACTTTTACAGGGCCCTGAGGTTGCTAGGTTTGAGTGACAGAGCAGGCTGAAGAATTTTTCAGTAAAAGAATATTCCTTCAGGAAAACTTTCTGCAGGAACATTTTGAAAGGTACACAGATCTACAGCTTTCCTTCAGTAAAGCCTAAACAAAAAAAAATTGAGCCAACCTGATACAAAGCATAAGGACTTTGATTTTTTTCAGATAAGATCAGCTATTCTGTTTTGGATAAGTTCAATATTAATTTACATTTGTTTGAACACGCTGCCTCAGTGACAGATGACCTTAGCCATCTTAGGGTCCTGTTTCTTCTCTGCCCAGAAATCTTGCACAACATCTCCTATTCCACTTCCCTCCTGAGCAAGTACAAGATAAAAGAGAGATGCCACAGTTACAGGGCACCCTTTTGGAGGTGCTGTCTAACTACTGAGACCAAACTTTAGAGCTGAGAAATCTCAATCAGCTGAATACCAAACCCTTGATATTTTACATTTGCATTTCAAGATGGTCCAAGAGTTAAAAAGTAAAAACAAACTTCTAAAAGTAGTCTCTCACTAAGAGTGCAATTTAACTTACAAATAGTCCTGTTATAGTAATGATGAAGCTACAGGACCTCACCTGGCAGAATGTGTTACTGCCCTCTAATTGTTATGTGTATTGTTAATACATTAATACGTTACAGCCTTTCAACTTCCAATGTTTGCCTTTTTGTCTGAAATCTAGTTGGTACATACATCTAAAACCCATTAAGCTTTGAAATTGAATTCAGACAGCACCACCAATAATAATAAGAAGTTTGTTTGTCCAGAGCTAGGAAGCTTCAAGATCTGTTGCATTTGCAAGAAACTGAACTAAACTGCATGCCGCTCAATAATCTCTTAGTCTGGATAAAGGTCCTCATGGCCAGTGTCAGAACACAGGCAGGGGCTGTAACAGTACCAGAGAGCAACACTGCACAGGGATCTGTGGGGTTTTCTTCACCACTGCAACAGAGATGTGCTGATCTACAAAGTTGAGCAAGAGCCAAGTAGGTCTGGTGTCCCCACGGGGGGCAGCCTCTACGGCACATTCTCAAAGATTAGATCCTTGTTGCCTTTCCTCACGCCTCCCCTATTTTTTAAATACAATAGCAACCCCACACACAGTGCCATGAAGTCCCAGTACAGCAAGGCACACAGCTATATCTTATTAACTGTATGCAGCACTGGGTACATAGTCCTCTTCAATCTGATTAAACTGTTTTTCAGTCTTTGTCCTGCAAATGCCTCCTCTCTATTTTTATATTTTTCCTCTTCAGCTTTGCTTGAGCCTGTTAGTTTACACTATGATTTCCAAAACATAAAATATATCATGAATTTAGCTCTAGGGAAAGATTAATGGCTTCAGAGACTCGACTCCTCTGTTTAGAGTCTGAGCTACACAACCACATAACACCCACGCACTGGGCTTCTCACATTAGTGCTCCTGTTGGAGGGCATGGAGAAGAGAAGACAACAAAAGTTCTTTCTACAGGCAGCTCAGTCCTTTAGCACAGGATGTTGGATTTGAGATGTCTGGGTTTTAAGGAGGTTTTTATAATGTAGGTGCCACTGCAGCCCTAGTTGGGCTCAAGTTATTCAATCAATCCACAGACATCACAGAGCTGCCATCACAAGACAATACAGATTATGCTTAAGAGTGCAGGTATGCATCATGCTAATAGAGCACATTCATCGATTTAAAAT